>VKKT01002210.1:20663-31149 GCA_008038995.1 Haliotis laevigata | reverse complement strand
TATACCCAGCAGCCGACCCTGTGTCTATAAGTATTTGGCACAGACAGTGTATGTGAATTCCTCATTGGTGTGCATGTGTCATGCACTATCTGCAGATTGATCTGCAGGTTAGTGAATCTATCAGGCTGTCTCATGTGACTGTTCAGATTGTTCTGATGCCAAGGGAGTTAATCATGGTCATTTCCAGGGATCAGTTACTGACTTCAACCCATCGTTGTCTTGTGTTTGGGAGCAAGATATAAACAAAGTAAAGTAAATATATTGATTCCAGTTCTAGCTTCTTGCTGCCAATGTCTTCATTGGAGACAGCACCTGACCAGTAATATACTGAAGAATTGCATGTCACTGCTAAATCTTCATTTTAAGATTATTGTAACCATTTTTGCATGACATAACATTTTGTAGAACATCATCATAGCTAATTTTCTTGAGTGTCCAATTGTATCAATTAATTACCACTATATAATGTTGTCTGCTGATTAAAGATTAAGATGATTGCTGAAAGATGATTAAGGACAATAATTACTAGTACTTGGTCAATCATTTCACAACATGATTATCTGAACAGGTGGCTAGAACATTTGTCAGATGCATTTCCAGATAAAATATTTTAAGAAAACAGAAAACTACATACTATTGTGTTTTGGGAAAATGGGATTGGTGTTTAATGTACCTACGTATTTGGTGATTTACCGTTTGCATGACATAGAACAGAGATCAGAAATCTGCAGTGTTCATTATTCAGGCTGTATCTGTACTTACTATACTTTTCATCTCTAAGAAGCACATAGTGCAAATCAGTGGTAAAGTTACTTAGTTAAGATGGTATTGGGTGTATCATGATTTAACAAGAACAAACACAGAGTGGGTAAAGTATGACTTGTGTGCTTTGGAGCAGAGATATTTGTTTCATGTTATAATTGGTGTTGTTTGTAGGCTCCTTTTCATAACCTCAAAAAAAGTAAGAACATGTTTGGTGAGTAAATAAGGGTGAGCGACCTGAGCCGGAGATCTTGTTGTGTGTGGGATGTGTAGGTATCATAGTGAGCACGTAGGTCATGCTTTTCCCACTCTGTGTTTGTTCTGTAAACACTCAGTATAGAGCTGTACTGTCATAGGGGAACGGTAGATCCTGTAAGAAAAGTGACATTTATTTGTACCTATTTTGTTGAAATTACAAGCAATTTGATTGAGTGGGCGCATTAGGTGAGGGGATTATCCATCATGATAACACCTTACACTGCAAACACTTGAGATACAAGTAGGAGGATGTAGATATTGACGAAAGAGGCTCATGTCCTTACAAAACTGTGCCCATATTATCTGCATTTGATTGAATGAATAAGGCAGCAGGGATAAACACAGAATTTTGGCCACAGACATATGGATATGAGTAAATGTTCTTGAGTGTTTTTTGGTTTATTTTTAATTGTTCAGTATTCCGTTTTTGATATAATTTGACATGTTTTTGGACATATCACAAAGCTTCTTCTTGTGAAGACTTCATGTTCAGATTAAATTTATCATACAGTGTGTTTAGAGTTGCTCATTGCTCATTTCCTCCCACATCACAATGGTGTAAGACCGACCTGACTGACTCGTGTTTTGCTTCAGCAGAATTTGCCATGCTTAAACAACAATGGCGTGATGCAAAGGAGTTTATTGATCTTTTTTCTCATTAACTATCATGAGTGTATATTGGTTACACTGTATGACTTGGGTGTTTGTTATTATATTCATATTGTGTGGATCGTTGATGTCGTTGAGCACAGGGTTCCCTACTCCTTGTCTGGTGTCAGTTAGTTGCATGACAATACATTATGGCTGGAATATTTTGACTCTTGACATTAAACTGGATTCACTCATTCACCCTCTTGTCAAATCATGGAGACAGCTTCTATGCTTTTTGTACTGTTTCCTTTTTGTGTCTGGAAATGTCAGAATTTTGTCTTAAAGCTGCATGCATGATGCTTAAAACAGTGTTTATCCTACATGGACTAATGAACTAGGATCATTAATTAAATTATTTCATCCAAAAGCAAGTGTCAAGGGACATGTCCGTCAAAAATCCATTGTTTTTTCCAAAGTGTTGCAATGAGGAGTCAGTGGTGTTAATATTTACCTGTGTACTCCAGGTGTTGTCCGAGCTGTAGTTGTGATCTATACGACCTCGTCAGAGTTTAACTTGGGAGTGATAAAAAGTAGGAAGATCCATGAAATCAGTTAAGTGCATCTCTTGGAAGGACGATTTTTCTGAAATATCCTAAAAGGGGAATGTTCTGTCAATGAAACAAATATTTTGTTTTGTCCATGAGAGAAAGGGGCATGCATGCCTTTTAGTCATCATATAGGACCTATTTGTGAATATGACCAGTTGGTTAAGTAAGTTTGGTTCCATAAAGTACTTTGTATGGAAGATACTTGGTTCATAGTCTCTTGATCTTGTGCTGTTGAATTGAAGTTGGGCCTTTGGTGGTAGACTGTTTGACCTCATCAATTTCAATCAGACTCACAATTTAATGACCAACCTCTTGTTTCTTTTCAAAAGTGACCATTACTAATTGTATTGTAAAGACATTAATAATGATATCAACCTAATGGTTATACAAGGGCTATAACACTACAGATTCAAAGGACAGCATACAGCTCATGAAGTCCATGAAGGAATCTGAAGTGAGACAATAGTGCAGGAGGGATGTGTTGGTTGGATGGTTTCATGTTGATTTGTCAGGATAGTTTCCTTGGTGATTTGAAGTTCACTTGGTTACACAGATGCTTAGCACTTCAACAAGTTAAACTCATTTCCTCTTTCTGTGTTTCAGAGTAATCTTAAGCATTTTATCGAGCTAGTGAAGAAGGGAGACTTGGATAAGATCAACAAACTGACCAGTAAAGGCCTTGACCCCAACTTCCACGACCATGAGACTGGAGGTGAGTTGGGGATGTCATAGTTGTGGATGGTCATTATACAGCTTATTCAGCATGAGTGCACTGCAACATTTTACTTGGCAAGACAGATGTATTGAAAAGTACATGTATTGGTAAATTTCATAAGGTCACAACAAATAGTTTTCTTTGTAACCTTAGCATCATTTTTACCCTTATATATTTCTTGATCATTAACAAGTTATGGCCATTGGCTAAAAATAGATTCAATAACATAGACCATGAATTATATAAGGTCAGCACAGGTATTAAACTTAGAAATATTAAAACAAATAAAGGACAATGTGTTTGTTATCATCCCTTTAATTAAACTTGTGGTAAGTCATTGGAGGACAAATGCAGATCTGATTTTGCTTCTACACCAACTAAACCGTATGACATCACTGATACTATTACATCACCTGCACACACATGTCTTCTTCCTGAACCTATTCATACTCTGAGTGCAGATGTAATCACTTGGACCCACTTGCCAAAGTGATCTTAGCATCAATGACTATTGTAGGCCAGTGTTAAGGTATGCGAGTCAGAGTATAACACTTTGTGTAAGTGGGTCTTTGTCAAAGTGTTCACAAGCATCATTTGATGATGCATGTTTTTTGGGTTTTTTTTTCAGAAACTCCCCTAACCCTCTCCATTGCTCTGAGTAAGGAGAAGTCCCGTGAGATGATGATAATACTGGTGTCAGGTGGGGCACACCTTGACTTCCGTAACAAACTGGGTCTCACTCCCCTACACAAGGCTGCTGGACTAGGTAGCCTGGAGAACGTTAAGGTACTTGCTAGAGTTTATATGATTATTATGTATGTAAATATATGTAACACATCCGGCTTGACAGTTACTGTTAATCATTTGTTGAAATACAGGGGTTAATATGGCACAGACTACTGTCATCCTGTTATACTTCTTGAAAAGATATAGAAAAACCAGCACTCTGGGATGAAGATAAAACTGTGACGTAACAAAGTTACCTTGCAGCCTACCATATCAGACAAAACAACCAAATTGATCTTGTTTATGAACTTTCAATTCAAACCAAAGTTGATCACATGAACATTACTTAAGACCTATGTCTAACTGCTAAGAAATTTGGATTGCATGTTTTTCAAAACTACCAAAGTCAACTAAAACATTTTTAAGAGGTTCATTGCTGAAAAAAAGATGAAAGAAAGGCATGCTTTGATTTTTCCTTTGAAATAGAAATCAAAGAATTACTTCCCTTCTACTCTGAGGTTTTTGGTGACTGACATTTAACATATTCTATGGGAAGAATAAAAGAATATTTTTATTCAACTCTGCACTTGTGAAATGTTTTGAGTAAACCAAGTAATAAAAAGCTCACCAAAAATGTATGGTAATGTAGTGATGAATTGTTGTAATACTGTCAGACTCTCCTGGACCTGGGGGCCTCACCTAACTACAAGGATCTACGTGGTCTCACTCCTCTCTACTATGCTGTGTGTAATGAAACCAACCCTCTGTGTACAGAGATGCTCCTGCATGAAAGAGCTTTCATTGGTTTGCAAGATGAGCAGGGCTGGTTTGAGATACACCAGGTGGGACATTAGTGTTAAGCCAAACAAGTACAAAACTATAAGAACCCTGTATCACTCACAAGCTGTATTCAGCAAACAGCCCCTTATTTACATGTAGGAGATCTGATTAATTATGAAACACATGTTATAATCGGTATAGTTTTCAAATGAACTCTCTGGATAATGAAAGATTGTGGGCTTTATTGTCTGTTAGTAGGTATCAGGATTCTTCACAAGATTTTTATCTGAGTATTGTCAGAATTTCCAAACACAATTTCCCTCCATCAACTCTTAATATTGTTATGATATATAATGATAGTATGATTAATATTGTACTGTCTTGAAGCAGTTAATTTCTGAAAAGTCATTGTTTTCATTTGTCAGCCAGAACTGTAAATTTGAATGAAAACCTGTTTTGTTTCTTCCTGCATGATAGCTGCATTAGCTTCCTGTATTATTCCATGCTGTATGTCATGCTGTATGCCATGCTGCTATGTTCCAGGCCTGTAAGTACGGCCATGTGCAGCATTTGGAACATCTGCTGTACTATGGGGCAGACATGGATGTTCAGAATGCTAGTGGGAACACTCCTCTACATGTGTGTGCTGTTTTCAACCAGGTAGGAAATACTAGGAATTCTCATCTTAAAAAGAACTAACAACATAGTCTGCAATTTTAACCACTAGTTAGAGTTTGAGTCAATTTCTTGAGGCCTAGTTCATCTGATACTAGTAAATAAAGTAATACTTAGGATAATGCCAAAGACTATTTGCCTCTAGGCACTACTGCATGTATCAATCATAGATATTCTGTTCTTTAACTGACATTGAAAGACATATGGAAGGACTAGTCTCTTGCAGCTGGCTTCTGATGTGCAGATGTTCTGGTGTCAGGGCTAATTCAAACAGTGGCACTGAAAGTGGATTTTATGAGGGCTTCACATTCAGTGGATGTTATTTTCTTCCATGTTTAGAATTTGTACATGTGTTATTTTTGTAGACAAAGTGGGAGCATGAATATGGCTTTTGACTGCTTTTAGCAATATTCCAGCGATAGAATTCCAGAAATTAGTTCCACACATTGTACCCATGTGGGGAATCAAGCCCAGGTCTTTTGTGTGATATGTGAATGCTTTAACCACAAGGCTACCTCAGCACACCCTTTCTGACTAAGAATTTGTATAATTTCTAAATGTCAAGGAACTGTACAAATGTGGATAAGTTTTCATATTTGGAGGTTTTATTACTTGGAGTAAGTTGGTTGGGGTTTTATTCCTCTTTGTACAATATTTCAGGAAATCGCAGTATGTCAGATTTTTGTGGAAGAAAAACCCAGGGTGACTTAAGTTATGAGTTGTTTCTAACATATGTTTTACACTGAGCTTGATTTTGGTGCCTAGTTATCAAACGACACAGCAGAAGGTGGTAGGTGAAAGTTGCACTGCCTACACCCCTGATGAGGTGTAGACCATATGACGTTGCAAATGTTGTGAGGTTAAGAATGATTACAATTTTTATCGATATACAACGTCTTTTATTCTGTGAAGGCAACATTTCGACATAGATTTCTAATGTCGTTGTCAAGCAAGTGAGATACTATGTACAATAGAGATACTATGTACAGGAGTTGTTATAACAATAGATTGGGGATGAGTTGTTTGTACAGTAAATGAGGTTGTACAACGCTTGTATAGGAGATTGGGTAAGTTGATTGGAAGCCGGTTAGGTGACATACAAGGATTGAATTAGAGCTTATACAAGCTTCTTGGCTTCAACCTTCAGTGATTGTTTCCCATTCAAATAGACTCACTCCTGTCTGAGAATATGCCTCCACTGTTGCCAGGAATCGTGTGCACGGGTGTTGCTGTTTCGGGGCTGCAGCAAGGAGATCCTCAACTACAACAACCAGACAGCATTCCAGATTGCCATCATTGCCAACAACATTGACCTTGCCGAGATCATCAAGAATAATAAACCAGAGGATGCTGGTCTGTTTTATATCAGACCTAATTTGACGTCCCCTAAATATTATGTTGCTTATTCCCCACACTGAATATTTATATTGGCCTTTTGTTATACCTATATTTGTTACAACACAATTTATCTTTATTTAAGACTTAACATAGCATGCAAGAAAGCAAGGCTATTTTAGTGTGTGCTTTTAAGGCTTCTTTTTCATCTGGTATGATTTTGTGAACAATGCAAAAATTGATCTGATATGTGTTCCTTTAATGACATCCTTAATAAACACACTTACATCAGTCCATCACCAAGATGAACCGATGTAGCTGAGAATAACACACTAGAAATAGAATTGTATCATTACATGATGTTTCTAATAAGTAGTAATTTGTTGTTGTATATTTGTTATGGCAAATGTTAATGGGAGAAATACAATATCATTCTTTAAGCTATGACATCACTAAATTGTAACCTTGTTATGTGATGTCATGGATCTATGTCGTCAATGGAATGTTGCTGCATGTTAGAAATTGAGGGACAAACATAAATGCAAATCTTATAATTATTTCTTCACAAACTAATCTGCAAAAATTATGACAATATTTTTCAGATGAACATTTTTTTCCATGTGTAGTTACAATTTTTAAATGAGATCATACTATTGGTTTTACTTGGTGCAAAAGTGTTAAAGTTAACTAGTACAACCAGGGCAATAAATTGCACTTTGTCTCTGTTCCTTTGTTTTTGTTTGGAAACTAAGATTAAAGTATTTAAAAAAACAATACCTATGTTAGAAAAAATTACATACTTTTAGTACTGATTATTAACATACTTAAAACATGTCCTTCAATACAGAAGTCATAAATGATACCTAGATGTTATGCTGCCAGTTCGTTTTCTATCATCAACATTTCTGTTTACAGTGCCATTTCGTGAGGTGCCCAAATACAGTGATAGGAGGAAAGGGTCCACCATGACACCAAGTATGCGAGCCATACATCGAAGTCGGAGTGATCCTCGTCTCAACATCAGTGTCATTGAAGAACAAATGATGAGACAGGGAATGTCCAATCAGAGCTTGCCACATATGACAGACACCTACTCCAATGGTTCATACCCTCCGTCTCGGGAATATAATTCAGACTCGCCACGATCTCTCAGTATCTCCAGCACTGGTTCAGGGCCAGGTGGGTACCAGCCTCTTTGTAGACAGTTTTCTTGAAGTGTGTTGCTCAAGCTTGGTCCTTCCACTCTGAAATCTCATCGTGTTGAGTGTTGTGTGTCATGCCACTACAGAATAGTTTGCTCTCTTTGGTTTATACATGGACATGTAATTGCAAAGTACCTGGAAGAAAATGAAATGGTCAAATATTCATAAGCAATAAGTTCATTCCTATACATGAGGAAATGCATTTGATTACATACATGTTCATGTTTAAGCTATAGCTGTAGCTATGTTGTTAATTTATCACCTAGGCTGTTGTTTCTGCTTTTTGGTATTAATTGCCTTACTGAGGCCGAAAAGGCTTCACCTTAAGCTCAGTTGATTAAAACATTTTCAATGTTCCTATCAGTGAGTTAGTCAGTATGGTTTTACCCTGCCTTTAGCAATATTCCAGCAATATCACAGTGGGGGACACTAGAAAAGGGCTTCACACATTTTACCCATGTCGGGAAATGAACCCAGGTCTTCAGTGTTCCTATCAACCTTAGTCTGAGTTATAGAAGGTAATATGTTCACTAAGTAAGGAGTGCATATCAAAATGTATCTAAGTACCACAAACAATTTCATAAATCATGTCTGTTGATGTCCAAGCAATAACCGTACCCTATATCCACCAGCAAAATCATAATGTGCTGTCAGTCTCAGCCTATATACAAATGACCCTGTGTAAGTATCCCATCAGCCAGGAATACTGTGTGCCATGGTCAGGCAGAAGGGAGTCCAATTTCATTAAGCTCTTCTGTATATTAGCAATGGTATACCTTGGCCTCCACTGATGACATTTGATATTGTTAGTTGTGCAGTTACCATGCTTCCAAGCCTTACTTTGTGCTAGCTTTGTACAAATACGCCTTATCCCCACTCTAGCTTGGCATAGGAAGAAACAGCTGAGATTTTACAAGTATTCTGGTAAGATGTAGTCTTAGAAATATATATATATAACCTGGTGGATTTTGATAAGGTTGTGCTCAGGAAGTTCTTTCTTGTATTTGTCCACTGCAATATGGGTAATTTAACATATGCTTGTATGGATATAAGTGGTATGTGTTTGGTGTCTGTTTCGTGGAAGGTATTTAACTTGCTTGTCCTTTTCAGAGGATTCTAATGTAAAATATTGGAGGGAAGTATGGTGTCAGACTTTAACACTGTAACAACTGCAGATGTTTTGAGTTCAAGAATGGTGGTTCAATTTGACAACCCACAGCCTAAGCATATCTGTGCTTGAACAAATAATTAAAAAGATTGTTTTTAATTCTAGAACAAATAATGTTTTTGCAGACAAAGTATGCTTTAAGTGTCAAAACATCTTATCTAACTTTATGGCAGTTTCAGAAAATTATTTATGCACTAGTGTGTTCTATTAATGTGTTTTTTTGAGGTTTGTAAAAGATAGGAATTGTGTTAAGTCTAACTGAAGTCTTCAACTAATCCTCTTGTTATTTGCTAATTAATGTTTCATCCTTTTCCTTCTTTAAGAGATACCAATCACTGACACAGGCATTTACACCATACTGACAGACATATGTACTCCAATATAGCATACTTACTGATCGTCTCAAAACTTCAGGATCTATGGCTGGATTCAAAAGACTGCTGTAATACTATCTACAATGTGTCAGATTAAGTCTGTGTATGCTGTTATTGTTGTGCAAAGAATGTAACATGAACACAAAGTCATGATTGATAGTTGAGCCTTTGAGCCATCCACGTCTTGTAGAAATCTGTTGTGTTGTGACGATCCCTTACATGGTTTTAGCCTTCATTGATCATCAGTCATGTTTTCACATCAAACTATGTTACAAGAAGTCTAATACTCATTATATCCATATGTAAAATACTGCCAGATTTTCATCCTGATTTGTTTGTATTACCGATGTCAATACCAGAACTGATAGAAGTTTCCTCACTTTCTAATTTGTGAAATTACTGAATGTTTACAGATATTGAAGTCAAGTAGCTGGCTCTTATCATTAGAGCCTTTGACCATGGAGCCCATTTATCTGGTCAGCTGAAATTTATTCAGCATTTTGTGTTTGAAAGATATATGAATAGAATATACTTCTTTACATATTGCTGGAAATGTAAATGATATTATGCACCAGCAGAGTTTATTATGAATATAATCAGTCAGTCAGTCCCAATGCATGGATGAAAAACTAGCATGTCATTTATTTTGCTTTGTGCTTGTCTATAGTTTATTGAGTTTGTAATGGAGATGCTGCTATAGAGATTTTATGTAGCTTCAACTGCCTCCTTCTGCAGGTGTCATGCCATCATCTCGATATGAATACGAAAGAACGCGCCTCTATCCGGCTATCCCAAGTCGCTTTGTTGTCTGTGTAAAAAAATACCAACCAATACACACAGCAGAGTTGAAGCTTAGGAAAGGAGATATTATACAAGGTCTATCAGGGCTTTGTTTTATGCATGATCAACAATTTATGCACCCTCTTTCTTTACTGATTCTCTAATTCACATTGTCCTTATCTATTTCAAGTTTGAGCATGTACATAACTAATATTTGCAATTAATTCCATATTCAGTCAAAGAGGATTATGGTTTATTCGTTTGTTTATTTTGGGGTTCAAATTCTTCCAAACCTGTTCCTTGGAATGATGCTGATCTTTTAATTTGCTATTTGCATTGTTTTTCTCAGGTACTTCTAAGTTGACCAATACCTGTGTCAGTAGACAAATATACATGAGTTCAAGTTGGAATTTGAATTCATAATCCTCTTTTAAGATATGTTCACTCAGAAATTGTGTTCCAAAACTATGTTCACATTTCAGTTAAAATGTCAGAAATTGTTATGTAGGCAT
>VKKT01002210.1:0-12844 GCA_008038995.1 Haliotis laevigata | reverse complement strand
ATTCGAACCCGGGTCTTCGGCGTGACGAGCCAACGCTTTAACCATTAGGCTACCACACCGCCTCGTTTGACAATATGACATTTCATGTTTATTATACAGGTTCATATCCATGAAAGTAATTCAATATTTTTGACAGCTTTTAGCATAGTTTGCAAGTATCAAATCACAAATATTATTATACCAGTTGAACATTTGTCTAAAATAATTACATATTTTGAAAACAATGTGAAAGTATCCTTTCTTTATGCTGCAGCACGGCTGTGTAGCACTTGTGTTTGTCCAGAGGAGGATGGTGTGCTAGCAAGTAAATAGCATAGTCCATGTAGTGTGTACCAAGCATAGGGGGGAGGGGAAGGTGGGGGGTCAGGTCTTTCTGCAATCAAGTCAAGTTGTTCACCTGTCACTATGATAGGAATGCTTTTGATTTGAGGACTTGTTGTCATGGTAACTTGTAATGATAATCTGAGAAAAGAAGGGATCTTTGTCAAACATGATAAAATAATGTTGAAGAAGGTTCTATGCAGAAAGGAGATTCAATATTTGTAACAATGATCGGATTTGGGGTAGTTGATATAAGGTGTTTGTTGGTGTAGAGCTAAAGTGTGAGGTCTGGAAGAAAGAAGGTCAGTCACGTATATACCTCATAACTCCCGACTGTGACCAGAATATATCAATGGTAATATTGTGGGAATTGTCTGCAGCATTGTGACAATTTGACTCACGTCACATCGAGAAGAGGGCTAGTTGTTCCTTGTTTTCAGTGTCATACAAGACATGTATTTCTGCGGTGACAACTGGTTACTTATTCTCATCTTGAAAATGATAAAGCCCTGGATTAGTGACTTCTTTAGCCTGATATTCTGTCTTACTTAACACATGTATCTTGACTATATGTGAAGTGTCTCAGATTATGAAGATAAATGTTCAGGAATTTGAGTTACTTTAGTGATTTTAACATGTTTAGGGATTTCACTTCACATCATTATCTCACTTCGCACATCATCAAACAAAGGCTCTGATTCAATTGGTATTTGTTATTTGGGTCTTATTCTGTACAGTATACACCAAAAAATACTCTATATACAACAGTCTGCTCAAGATGTATGTGCCTTGAGATATACACCTTGAACTCAGGTTGAACTCTGTTGAAAGTGCTGCTGTTTCACTTTATATACCTCTACTTTTTGTCTAAGGAAATACTGTCTCTCTTCTGTTTCAATTTTTGGAAAATCAAGTGTACTTTTTACAGAAACAATGAACACAGATCCCTACAAATTGTCTATTCAGACATTATCCCCTTCCCAAGGTATGAGTTGTTGACAATGTCCTTTCATATTTTATAATCACACCTTATGATGTTATTTCACAAAACCAGTTGGGTTCAGATTAGATCTCTCCTGATGTCATAATGATAAATTGTAATACAAGCTGTTCATTAAAACACATGACTCATGAGTGGCTGTGAAAATGTTTTGCCATCACAGATGTGTGCAGGTTATACCCTTAGTTGAGGCCCTGTGCCTCAACAAGTGTTTATCTCCACCACCCTTCTGTAGCAACACACCTAATTAGACTGTTAAATATGTTAGTACCTAGAGAGTGAGTGGAACCAGCCCAATTTGTTGGGAAGACCATTCTGAGGTTGCAAGTGTCACGCTTCATGCTAAACCCAAGGACCAACCAGAGAGTAACATCAAAAGAAGGTCACTTCATGTTGACCAGTTGTATTTGACAAGAGCCTTCTCTGTGCTGCCTGATTTCTTGTGTTTGTGGAGGGATCCGCGTTAATTTGCTGCTATGCCATGTCCAGTATCTATCTGCTCCTGGTAGCTAGGGTGGGCCAACCTCTTCAACGTCCTAACAATATAACTGCCAACTGAAAACATAATGGTTGAGGTCAGGACTTCAGTCTAAGATCAGACCTGTTTGTTGGCTGTTGCTGATTAATTTAAGTAAATGGTCTGTTCAGTGGTCTTTCATTCAAACATTTCAGACAGAAAATTCAAAACCCAGAAACATATATTTTGAGATTAGTTGAAATTTGATTCAGTTTGTATTTTAATTAACATTTAGATAACATATGTTTTATACACGTAATTCCAACATGTTGTTGCTGATCCTGTTGCTTACCTAACCCTAATAGTACCTTGTTTTCTATAACAAATGTCCTATCAAATATCCTTCTGGATTCCAAACTAGCATTAGTCATGTAGTTTTGAAACAAATGAATATTCAATATGATCCTATGTGAGCATATGAGGTCTTTTTGGCCATGCATGTAGTTTTTCTTTTCATATCCAGTGTCGTTAGATCGGTACATATTATCAAACATATTAGTTGCTTCAAAACTACTTTATCACAGCAGCATTTCAAGAATAAGTTAATATTTCAGACATTCTTTTTTATCCAGCTTCCTCAATGCCCTCCATCTTCCATTTGTTTTTGTTCCAACTTCCCTGCCTCATAGCTTTTGAAATAAAACAAATATGCCAGGCTCTCATCAGAACCCAGACATTTTCTAGGCTGCAGGCACTGAGCACTCTTCAGGTCAAAGCCTTAATTTGAAAATATAGAACAGAAGTGATACATTTTTAATGTTAAATGATTGACATTTGGACAACCAATGGCTTGTTTGAATGAAATTGAAAAGCTGCCTGATGGGTTGTCTAAAGACTGGCTATATGAAATGTTGACAGGAAGAGATTGCACTGTCTGTGGGAAATGATTTGCAAGCTGCAAAGCATGTTGAGGAACTATTTGTACCTATTTGTCCTGAAATATTTATGAAAAAAAAAAGAAAAATAATTTGACAAAAAGGTAGCTACCTATATTTACTGCAGCCCCTAAGGACCTGTACCGATTTGGAAATAAGAGTCTAACACAATATCTAAGGTTTACAGGCAGGTGCATATTTTTAATATTTCTGCTTCTACAAGAAAAAACTGACTTGGCCATCCCCTACCCTGAATGTCCATTGACAGATGATATGATGTTGTGCTGGCTGTCCCATGCTGTTGATCAGGATCTGTTTGGGATGAAGCTCATAAGATATATTTTGAGAAGAATCTAGACATGGAAACTCCAACAGTAAACAGTAATTTCTTTCTGAAATTTTCTTGTGTCATAGTTCAGAATTACTCTGGTTTGACTGAGATGAATAGACATAACAACAGTGCTGTAGTGATTCAGTATGGATTTAATAATCCCAGACAAATAACAATATGCTGAAAATAGCCCAAGTTACACTCATGGGGAGCCGGTCCTGGGGAGCCAATTCTGTACTGATTTAGTGATATTAAGACAGATCATGATAGTGACTTCCAACAGGAGTCTTTGGGGCAGACTGTTCAGGGAATTTATCATGTGCATGAAATCTGAAAGGGTGGCCTAAGGTGCTGCATGTTGCTGTGCAGAGTCGTAACCCATATCTGTACTAGTATCTGCTGGTAGGAGGTAGAGTATTCTCACTGATAATGATGCTGATTCTGTGCATCCTACACATGCTCATTAGAATTGCCTAAGTGATAAATAAATAAGTGAACTTGGCCTCACACATTAAGCTGCTTTGATATAAAAAACTGAGCAAAGCTTTCTGAAACGCTGCTTACTTGCTCACTCGCTCACATTTCGCTTATATGAAGTAATTTGTAAGTTAAATAGGAATGATGAACATTGGGTATAACAGATGCAATGCAACTTCTTCTCTTGATCAGTGCCCATCACCATATCATAACAGGTATCGGTAGTGAGTGTTGTAAGGGTTTGTAGACCCCCCAGACTCTGAGCAAACTGACCACACCACCACCAAACATTGATGTTGTCCAGAACACTGCAGCAACACACTGTAACCTTCTTGACCAGTCTGATACCACCAGCTGGACTGCACTGTTATAAACTTCTTCATACACTGCAGGTACAGAGATAGTAATATATGGATACCAATAGCGGCAAGTGATAATGAATGATGAGAATACTGTTTGGGAACATTTTGTGATCAAACTCATTTCACTAACATAAGCTAATATCAAGTTAATGATCCAAATTTATCAATAAATTCATTCTCTTCCTTCTTGACATAAAAAAGTGAGATTTCCCTACATTTTCTGTCTCCCTTCTGTGACAATTCTGTTGATTATCTGTCTAAAATGGTCGATGGGATAGAACATGTCTAATGTTGGTCCAGACTATAATCAGCCGAGTGTTGAAACATAAGCACAAAGCAAGCACTTCCTTCTTGTTTTACTGTGCAAGTGACATGTGCTGTTCACGACACCATCACTCACCCGTACACATTACAGACATGGCTGTCCTATTGATTACTTGCAGTTATCCTGTAAGGAACCATCTATTTAGTATGACATGTTTTTGGCTTTGAAGGACATGTTCATGCGATTTATACTTTGGACTTTATCTACCTAAACAAGATTATCAGAACTTAATTATTTCTGAAAGCAATACATTCTTTTACACTATGTTCAGTATGACAGCTAAATTTATACACGAACAAGCTTCAATCGGACATAATCCACCATCAAATATTCAGTTAAGTCCTGTTGATAAACAAATCTTGAGATCCAATTACCCAGATGGTTGATGACGTGACCATGCTGTTGGTGGATGATCATACAGTAGTACGGGAGTGATTCTTTGTATCCATCCTATTTTGATCATCCCTTACAAGCATAAGATATTGCAGCCTCTTCTTCCACAGGAATTTACTTCTTTGCATTTTGAAAGGCCTTTGTATGATGTGACATTGTTGTTGTGAAATCGTCCAGGGTGTGATGGATTCACTCACACAACCCGTTCATGTGCCTTCTTTACTGGCATGAGAGTCAATTTTGTTAACGAGTGAGTGAACATGGTTTTAACCACTTTTAGCAATATCCCAGTAATAATACAGCGGGGGACACTCAACTTTCATTATGTATTATGTAGATTATATTTAATTGTTTACGATATCTGGAATAACATCATTACACTGGTTTTGAGGAATACTGTAATATATTTCAAATAATTAAGATCATAATTAAACGAGTTAAATCATTCATAAGTGGACCATATGGAAAAATTTCAACAATTTGAATCAACAAATTACCGTCCTTGTTTTAGAAGATTTTATCAATCTATTAAAAGACAGAATTAGTTGCTCCTCTTATAACATCGTTTGACTCAACACACATACTGCCTTCCATATCGAGTTTTCAATTTGAAAAAATGGTATATTTGAAATAAAAGATTTAATTGTCAAATACCTTGCAGTTATTGATAAATAGTGTATGTGGACTGTATTAACTATTAGCATTAATCAATCATTTGTTAGATAATTGTTGCAATGGATACAGCTGTTTTATCAATAATACACACAATGACAAGGTAATGATTCACATTGTATTTGTTTACATGGAGATCCTATTGATCTGACTTCTTGAGGTCCTTTATGAAAAACATGAATCTTTGTGACAATGAAATAAAGTCAAATTTAACTTGAATAATGATGATGAATCCATGTATCTTCAGATAAACTCAACCAAACCCAGACCAAACGTGGCTTCACGTCTGTGTTGTTGGCGTACCTGTGTCTTAATATTGATTTGGGCTAGCCCCAGCCGAGGAATACCTTTATATGTTACTATAAATAGTTGAGTGAATCACCACGCATGATAATAAGCTATCAGTGAGCATGCTTGACATACTTATTGGGTGGACAGAGGTGTGTTGTGTGTTTGCCATGGCAGTCCAACACAACATCACAGACAATTAAACTGCAAATTGATACAATTTTTACACCTTGGCCATGTTTGGGAATTCAGTTTCTCTTTGTCTTTAATCTCTGAAAAAAAATAATGTCATGATCTGTCTCGGCCTGCATGACCATGAATAGGAGTGAATTTCTGTAGATGACCCAGAACACACACAACTTTTCCAAGTGATGGTGTACAGGTGTACATAAACAAGTATAATATAATATCATATTTTGCCAGTCAAGTGGACCTGGTTAGGACTGATATAAATGTAATGTATGGTCCATTCTGAGGAGAATATTTGGGGAAGATTTGTTTGTGTGTTATTGTTAATTTTAAATTTTTTACATTTGGGAATGTCTGGGTTTTTTTCTTATAAAGGTTGCTTTCAGGTTTCTGTGTTTGAAAGAACAGGTATTACTTTGTCCTCCATTATGTCAACCCATTATGAATAATAAAAAGGATTTAATTCTGAGTCAGCCGGTGTTCATAAAATATATAAAGGGTCTTGTGTAATATCCCGAAGTGAATATGACCTGGTTTTAGGCGTGACCATGAAGTGTTTTGTTGAAACTGAATCCAGCTGTCATAGACTCATGGCGCTTTCATTGTGGAAGCCCGTCCCCTGATGAGTAATGTCAATACTACGATCAAAGGCCCCACACAATGTAAGCTTTTCAGGATTGCCCAAATAAAATATATGCAGGAAATTCAGTGAGAATCTCTCATTATAATACAAGTCGTTAAGCTGTGCGTGTGTGTTTTGTTGAGGACAGCAGGATTTACCTGGGTAGAAGTGACATCTGCCGGCAACTACTTGCTAGTGATTGGTGTCATAGGGAAACTAGTGTATTGATTAGTCAGGAATCTGCTGCTCTAGAAAGTGTGCTGTTGGAGACAGACATTGTCACATTGAGATGGACTACTGAGATGAAGAACAAAGAGAGTTGTGTTTAAACTACTGCTTACACCTTTTGTTTTGTCTGGAGATTATACCGACCTGCTTTGTGGGATTAATGGCCAAGGCTAATCAGTTACTATGACCCAACGGGCAATTAAGAAGCTGCACACAATGGGTGAGGAGAAACAAGTGAGTGTGTCTCAGGACAGCAACAAATCAAATAGCCTGTTTCCAGTCAACAAGTATATGGCTTTGCCCGATGGAGTGAAACATGAGGTTGGAGCCCCAGGCAGTCGTGACACCTCATTTCACCTGGCCACTCTACCACGACACAGGTACAAGCATCAGAGTCAGTCCGGCCTCCAGCCAGTTAAAGCTATACACACACTGGAGAATGGTGTGGTGTATGGGGCACACAAGTCTGTGAATGATCTGCATCCCAACCCTAGGGCTGCAGTGTATATTACACCAAGTCCACGGGACACAACAGAGGCTGACAGCTTTCTCAGACCAGGTCACCACAGAGACAGGGTAAATACACCAGCATCAAAAGCAGGAGCAAGGGTTGGGGCATCGTCAACCCGCCTTAGTGTGCCCACAGAAGCCTGGACTGAAGGGGGCTCACTCAGTCGACTTTATCAAAAGCGGGCACAGTCCACACCCCCTCAGGTGTTTCAAAGAACTGATAAATCAGGGAACGGAGTTGTACCTGGTCAGCACTCCCCAGTCCACAGTCATACAGTCATACACAACAGTGTACATGGCCAGCTATCTCCACACACTGTTTATGACTCCACACAGACAAATATCACCTCAAGAGGGACAGTGGTTTTGCCTGTGAGGAGTTCTGGCATAGAGCGGATTCCAGCGGCAGGTGAAACAGGTCGTGAGGTGGCCTCTGCCGCACTCACTTCGGCCACACATTATAACAGTCTCCCTGTAAGGACTAAGATAAACAGTGGATCAAGACACTCACATCCCCATATTCGGAATACCAAGGATACTGGTACTTTTGTGACTTCTGAAACTAACAGTGATATTATCATGATGGGGAATTACTACGACCCTCAGGAGTTATACGGGACACAAAATCGAACTTCAAATCTGTTGAAGTCAAAAGCTAAATTTTCGAGTATGCCATCATTGTTTGGTTCAAGGGACCTTGATAAAAAAGCCATGAAAAGGGAAAAGAAAAGAATAAAAGAGGAAGAAAAACGATTAAAGAAGGAAGAAAAAAAGAGGAGAAAAATGGAGAAAAAATATGCTACTGTGAACCCAAACATGATGCCTAGGAATTGGAATTATGTGCAAAAACCTATTGAGGATGTGTATATGAGACCTAAGCTTCGATTAAGGGCAGTGCCTATAGATTTTGAGGATGGTCCCTCGAGCCAACCCCCTACAGTTCCACCTCCCCCACCCCCAAACATTGGACTACGAAGGAAATATTTACATTCCAGTGCTCCCGACTTGTTGCGTTTAGAACAAGTATATGGTTCCTTATCAAGGGAAAGAAAGATATACACAACTTCTATACCAGTTTATCAACAAAGGTGGGTTCTGATGCATTGAATATTTCAATTCTTTTAACTTAAAATAATTATCATCCACTGATTACAATAATGTTTATGATATCACTAAAGGACAAACATTGCCCGCGATGTGAGTATCCATAATCATGAACATTATGAAATCCAGTCTTCTGTAACCCACGTAAATTCCTGTGGTTTCTGATAAACACATGGGCTGGGTATTGTGATGTTTACTTCAGTGACTCATGGCTGCATACAATATATCTCTCATCTCAGGATATTTGTCAATCCAGGCCCACTGAGACACTACTTGAT
Organism: Haliotis laevigata; assembly: GCA_008038995.1. Lineage (NCBI taxonomy): Eukaryota > Metazoa > Mollusca > Gastropoda > Lepetellida > Haliotidae > Haliotis > Haliotis laevigata. The sequence goes on along the minus strand of VKKT01002210.1, from coordinate 4,352 downwards.
AAAAGCTATTCTGTTTCAGTGTACCCACAACATGCTTTTAAACTGTAGACTTGTTGGTATGGAAACTCCAGAGAGAGGGATTGTGTGGAGATTGTGTGTAATGTTGTAGGGACATCCTGTTTGTCAGTGAATGTATGCTACTTCTCAATAACTGTTCACAGTTTCTCCATTCAGTTTACAGATAATTTATGATTGGCATTCCAAATTCTTGGTCACACAATCATCCAGGCATAACATGATTTGTGGAATGTTGATATGTCAATACAAAAGTATATTGTGTGTCTCTTTGTAGTCTGATATTGATTATCTTAGATGGTTTCTAACATCGTTGGATTTGATCAATTTCAAATATGGATGTACTCATCTGTTGTGTTTGGGGAATTATGGGTCACTATGGAGATAAGAGATACTTCTGTTTGAATTTACAAGCTTTTTCAAAGAATTAGATTATTGTATTTTCCGCTTGCATTTGTTCGAATATTGCTCGAAATTAAAAATTCATTACAGATGATCAGTAGTGAGTTTATTGCCATAGAAACAGTTTCATTGTTCCCAGCCAAGGTCACATGAAGTCAGTAGACCTTATGTATTATTGTTTTGACTTTATATTGACAGTTTGACCTGTACTGTATTGTGTCGGTATGTAAGTATTGACAGTCCATGAAGTGTGGAACAGCCTGCGGATAGCACACATTATGAGGCAACAGATGGGGATTTATTCCCTGTGTGTAGTAACAATACTATGCATCAATAACACATGTTCTCACCTCAACACATATGCTGGCTTATCATATACAAATAAACTTCTTACATATTCATGTACATGCTACTAGTATATATTGTATTGATTTCTTCCAATGGATTGAAACTTATTGAAAGATTTAATAATTTTCATATGATAGCCAGTGATGGGGAATTCAGAGTTTTGTCATGGATTGGTCTGGAACTCTGTGTGTGAATTGTGTATCAAAACAACAAAATGATGCAGTTTTAGTATCTTGTATCATAAGTTCAGTTTTATATCTGCTATATATTTTTAAGATTAAATTTTTTATTTTCTGATTCCCTGTTACAATCTCGACAGTACAGCCAGGGCACTGTAAAGTCTGGTACAAGCTGGTAATGGAATACAGGAATTTTTTTCGCTCACCACACACTCAAAGAATTTTTCATCAAATTACAATAAATTGTTTGGGTTCAACATCATAAAAAAATGAAGGACATTATCATGAAGAGGCAAGAAAAAACAATTCTGTGAAGAAATAACTTAAAATTTGCAATAGCATGGTATAGCATCCAGTATATAATACAACTTATCTTCTTCACTTTTACTAAAGGCTATATTTTTTCAATGACGTACCTGTCATGTATAAAGTGTTTGAAATGTTGATACCTGCTATTAATATTAGAAATATATAAATCACTGCTTATAGGAAAGTTTTGAGTCAAGTTGGGTTAACTGAGTGAACTTTTGTTATTATTGTATTGATGACTGAAACAAAATTTCAAGCAGGTAGTGAAAAGTATTTCTCTTCCAGAGTTAGGATAAAGTTTAGAGTTTGTGTGAATGCTTTTCTTTTCGTCAAAGTTTGACAACAAAAATGTGCAGGAATGGGTTAGTGCTTTATTCAGAACAAAAAGTTGAGTGTGAAATGTCACTGCAGTGTAAGTACAGGAGATGTGTTATACTCGAGACCCTCTGTGTATATGCCACTCTGTACTGTAGAGAGAGAGAGAGAAGGTTAGCAGGCTTGATGTGTGTGCCCAGGTGCTGATCACAGTGCTGGTGGTGGTGGTGGAGATTTAAAATGCTTCCAGACAGACTCACCCGACAGCCAAAGCGCTACAGACAACATTACCTTTCAAAACTGGGCAGATTTGGGTAGGAATCTGCTTAATATTTATGTTAAAACTACAGTCGGGTTTTTTTTCACTGATGTTATGCTGCTGTTGGAGGTAGGATATCGTAAGAATTTTGGTTCTCTTACTCTTCTTGTTGGAAATATCTTTCTATGATATCTTTTGTTCAGATAGGTTTGATTGGTTTGGAGAGCAAGTCTTTTTTCAGTCCAAAGCAATCATTGTCTAGGATTTCATACACTCAGTGAAATAAATACATCTGTATGATATTGCTTTTAGCTCTTTTCTTGGTTTTATAATATGAAAGCAAGATCTATTAGGTATCGCAACATGAAAGAAATGAATAATTCTTTACAAAGGGCATAATAGGAAGTTCATTTGATCTTGATTGTGTTTGAAAAGAAAGCCTTCAACTGTTGAGAAAAGTAAAAAATAGTATTTTTTTTCTGTCTTAAGGAAACAAGCCTGGTTATTGATGTTTTCAAAAGGCGCAAATATTTTGCTTGAGGGTGAAGCTTGTATCAGAAATAATGATTGGGACTGTTATAACCTAGATGTTATAAAACTCAGTGAAGCAGAAAGACATTCATGAAATATACCTAATGTGAATTCGAAGTGATAGCACTTCAGATGTAGGTCAAATATCAACAATTGACAATACCAATAATTTAATGTCACATGCCTTTATGCTTGATATTGCTTGGAGGCCTTTCATCTGGAAGGAATGATAATAACAGGTCTCTGGCTATGAAGTGCATACTGTATACTTAAATGTACAGACAATTATTCTTTGTTGGAATATTTCATATTGACATTTAGGTAGTATATGTCTGTTCAATATTGATATTGAATTGGAATAAGTAACTGTGTTTGAATCAACTTAGTACTCAGAATATCTTAACTTGTTTAGGTAAATAAGAGAAATTAGATTATTAAAATAGTGTCACAACAAAGTAAGATACTTTATGGATAACAACCTCTTTTTGATATATGATGCGACATTTCAGTATAGATGCTTATACTCTTGCAATGGTATAAGAATTTATACTGAAGCGTTACATCATATATAATAAAGAAGTTGTTATCCATAAAGTATCATACTTTCTTATTACTCACCAGCTTCAAAAATGCCAATCAAACAGAAGAAGCAGACCACATTGTGTTTTAATAAATTACATTGTGTTAATTTAAACTCATATAATTTGACATTGCTTGAGGCAAACCACACACTTAACAGCTGTTGACATAAGGGCTATATTTTCATGAATGTTAGCGTACTTTCATCATCTCGTTATCCCTTTTTCTTATAGACATGTCATGTAGAGAACAAAGCTTGCATGTATCTTGAAAACAGTGAAGGTCCCCAAGGCCTGAGGGGGCTGCCCTAGCAATTGCTCTACTGCCTCAGGGTTGGGTTCACCTGCATACAGAAGAACTGATTCATTACACAGATTATATCATCTGGCTGTAAATAACTGAAATTGTTTTCACCCACTTACACCAGTCCATTTATATGTTGAGTTTATGAATGATGAAGAATTCCATTAGCAAGTTGTTACTAAACATGTCAAACTGTTATCATTTATGATGTAATTTTATATCAGTACTGTCTTGAAACACTGATAACTCAACATATATCTGATAGTGCCCAGGATCTAATGTTAAGGCATATTGTTCACTCTATTGGTCATTATTCAATCATGTATCTCTGCTTGCATTATGGCCAATGCTAACTTTACAGAAGTCAAATTATTAGATATTCTCTCAAGATGGGAAAGGAAATGATGAACAACTGTGTCAAAGTTAGTCTGTTGCACGTTGTGTCAAATGTATTTTTAAGGTGATAGAGAAGTGCACTTGGTATCTCAAGTCAATGTATCAACTTAAAGTGTTTCCTTGTGTGACAGTTTACTTCCTTTTCGGTGAGGCCCAGATCAACATCATATTCTAATCAGCAATAATGCTGCCATGAGATTGTATTATCAGTACCTGTTTATACTGAAAAAAAGGTATGGTTTCCTTTTTTGCTATGTTTGAACCAGGTAAATTATCATGAATGTTATAAACAATTTTAGTGTTTTGTTGAATATTTGGAATAATATGAAGAATGTGTTTTCATTATTCATTAGTTTTATGGTTTATTAAACATGGACTTGTATGGATGCTTTTCTGTTTTGTGATTGAAAGTTTCATATTCCACATACAAAATTTACTAAAATAGTAAGTGATATGTTACTAAAAGGACATTGCTAAAAAGCGAGTTTTGAGAAACATGCCAAGAAACTTATATTTCCATGCATGTAGTCCAGTAACAAGTTATGTAATGACACCTACACTGAATTCATCATACAAAGTCCATGCTGTTTTTGTGCAATGATTGTATTCTTGTTTATAAATATAGTATTGATTGATGGATGGTTACTTAAACTCTTAATGCAATCAGTATCAATAATATATGTGACGCTTTATGTGATAGGAATTACAAGGTTGTT
>VKKT01002208.1:168301-180641 GCA_008038995.1 Haliotis laevigata | reverse complement strand
TGATACTGACTTTACAGTCTCAGAAACTATCATCTTTATACTAACATAACTTTCTTAGAATGATGCCATTTGTTTAGCATTATAAATGTATTCTTTTTTTATCACAAAGTAAGTAATAATTTCTCCATGCATATGGGATTTGATAGATATAATACAACAAATACTCCTATTTAGCTGATAGGTCATGAAGCAATGTCCTGGGACACACTATATGCACAGAATACAATTGTCAATTTGATGAGATTATGCTTGAGTTGACCAAACATCAGTGGAAGAGTGATGTATGTGAGAGTTTCCGTGCATAATACCTGAGCCATGAATCGTGATCTTTCCACTACAGGCGGACACATATCCACCCAGTCTGCCTTTCTTTCATCTTGTTTGAATATCCCCGACACTTCCACATCTCAGTTGTAATGTACACATTCTAAATAATGGATTAAAATGTTATGCAACAGTAAAGACCAGCTTCTTGTTTGTCCCAGGTCATGATCTGGAGGTTCAAGCATTGTTTCAGACAAAATGAAATCCAAAATTTCCTTAGTCAAGAGTATTCGCAATGGTTTCAAGAAAGGTTGAAAAAATGGTCACTTAGAAATTTTTCAACTGGAAAAGAACCAACACTATGATTGCCCCGAATAACAGAAAGATATCTTATGCACCATTAATCCCTTGTCACTCACTCACTCTATATTGACTAAAGTTACCTGAAATTACATCACTCACAGACTCACTCACTCACTCACTTGGACTTTAAAGATGTGGCACCTTGGTGTCAAGCTCAGATGGTAAAATGGCTGAATATTATTGCTACTAAACTGTTGATGCTGTGGAGTAGAGGGCCATATGGTGTTCGTCATCAAGGAGTCCATTTGTTCGCCTAAATTTGTTAGCATGTTCCCTACACAAAACTGTCTGTACAAAGGTTTAATGTGCCTCGTTGAGTGATAAGCTGTGTTTTGTGGGTACTGCAGATAATGAATGGTGAAATAGAGTCCTGTTCCTTCAAATGGTCTGTGTTTGTTACCAGGTTCCACATGTTGATGCTGTGCAGGAATTAGGACAAAGGGGAGATAATCCTGGCTATAAACGTTTCATAGCTATACATTAAGGAGTCGCTGTATATAACAACTTTGTTTTCTGATTGTTAAGAAGTCATGGGTGGTCTATTATCTTTGTTGCTCCAATAAGCTGTGTTTTGTCAGCAATGTCAGCAAACTAAGAGTTTGAATCCCAGATTCGCGCTGATTGCGATCTTTGATTTGCCTGTGCCTCGTCTTCATGCATGGGTTTGACCAGTGATTAAACTGGCTTTGACCTGTCACTTCAAGCTTTTCTTCTTCGTAATGCAGTAATATGACTCAAGTTTCAAGAGATCAAACTTCAAAAGCCACTCACTCACTCTGGAAGAGAAACATGTAAAAATGAAGTCACAGTGTCTTTTTCTGTCTATCACACAAAGAGTCATGATTTCATTTACCCACTTGCACTAGGCGCCATTCCATTTTTGCTGTGATATACTGCTGGAATGCTGATGAAAGTGGAGTGCCAACTTTGGAATTAGGTGTGAATTACACACTTCCATATGATTTTTGTAGTAAAATGTTTGTGATATGTTAAGAAACACTATCACATTGAATAATCGGCTTTACATCATAAAGCATATGATGTAGTTTGATATGGTAATGGGCCTGGTGTAGATACGTGTTTGTGTGAAGCAAGTTGAGACTGCTTAACAGCTGCCGCGACATGTGGCAGATTGAACAGCAGTGACCAGATTGATGAGCCTGATGGTGAAGTAATTAGGACAAGGGCTTACGTTATTTGTAACTTGTCTGCTAGGTATTCTGATTGGTCGTACATGTGCTGTAAGCAGAACGTTCTAGTGATGTGAGTAGTGGCATCTATAGTAGAACTGTCTAGATGACTGTTACCCTTGTTGATGTTGGACATCATTCACTGATGAAGAGGCTGAGAAGATGATAAAGAGGCTGAACCAGAAATAATTTGAAGAGTTTGTTTAACCAGAGGTACTTTGTCTGGAAACAAAGATCCTTTCTCCAGTAGATTCAGCCTCCCAGCCCAACATACGAACTATTTTATTGTCTTTGTGACATGACAGAATGGTTATGGCAGACAGAGAATTTCGAATTGTGAACTATCTTAGTAGATCGTTAGTCACGTCAGGGATGTGCCAGTAATTGTTAAACCTGTCCTTGTCTTCAGTTGGTACATTTTGAGGCAAAGTGCCATAAACATAAAGCAGCGGAGTAAAGACAACTATTGTGTATCCAAAATTACCAAAATACTTATGATATGACAAACTTGTCCTTTATTGGGCAGTATTTCATTCCTGACGTTGCGACATACAATGACATCCTCACTACTGGAGTGAATCGAATATTTCGGTATACAGTGATATCCCCACTCTGATATATTCCTGTAGCACTGCCCTGTCGATCCTTGTGCCTTAGTCTGTCTCACAGTCCCTGAACCACATTATTTTCCCTACCACCTAGCCCTCTCTGCAGTGCTAAAGCCTTAAATAGAGCACGTCTAGATTTTCGCAGGTTCAGGATCTCTGGTCTCCCTGGGGCTCCTTTTCAATTTAAATGGGTTTGTTTGTTACTATCAAAATTATATATGTTCAGAGAGTACGCATTAGTCTACTTGTGTCTGAACGTAGCCTTGCTACAGGAGTGGATCGAGTACGACATGTCATCTTCAGGTTTACTGCTTTCTTCCTTTAATTAGATTTCTTCAATTATCGCGAAGGCAGGGTGTTCTGACATGAGAACTGACAGTTAGGTTTGCGGGAAATGTTACCCAGTAATGGTCAGACTTGGTGAAGGTGAAAATACTCTGATTATTCTTAAGGAAATTATGCGACTTGTTGACCTTTAGAGTTTAAAAATTAAATGGAACTATTCCATTAATGAGTGTTATATAGCTTGCTCTACATGATGCACGTGGCATTTGTCACATAAGGAATTAATTTATCGTCCCATACCAGCCACTGAAATGTCACTGCCCAAATGATCAAGTGTTTTATTGGGATAATTATTGTAAATATCATTAGGATGTCACTTGAGGTTTTAAAAGACAAATTGAATTGCACTTGGTCTCATAGCTGACATGCATTGGTAACCATAGTTTGTTTTTAACATCTGTGATGCAATATTCAAGGTCTCCGCCAACGCCAGAGTTGCCATTACAACTGTCTAGTGTAGTACTGTGTGTTTTGTGTGTACACAACTTCATTATGTCATACAGGCAAATATATCGCATCCAGATACAGCTGTTTGAATAACCCGCTTTTCTGTTTACATGGCGTTCTGTGGACAAGTGTAGATCTTATACTAAAGTTTACATATAGGATAAAGTTTGGGTCATCGTGTCAACTAATCAAATAATTTGGCTGACGGAGGAGTCATTTTAAAACCCGACTCACTCACTCATTCCCTCACAAACAACTCTTGCTCGCACACACAATGGATGAACAAACTTCAAATCGTAAACAACAGCCATATTATTATGTTACTGCAATTTGAAACCTCTGATTGATAATCACAATCTGTTAAGTAGAAAACATCCTTATCCAATCGGAATCTGTTATGTGTAGCCTAGTTGTGAAAGCGTTTGCTCATCACTCCCGAGGACCGGGTTCTATTCCCCACATGGGTACAATGTGTGAAGCCCATTTCATGACAGCATGGATCATTGTTCATAACAACAATCACTGGATTGGATAAAGACCTGACCCCGATTTCTTGAAACAAACTGAAGTCTGAGTTTTGACTTAAGTTAACGGTTTTACTCAAACGAAGAAAACGCAGGAAAATGCATTTTCCAGATTAAACTGAAATTGATATTAAACTCAAACATAGTGGACAGTCCACTACCTCAAACATAGTGGACAGTGGTAGTGGAATTGTAAAATTCAGTTTGAAATTTGAGTAAAAACTTAAGTTTGTTTAGAGAAATCTAGCCTGATTTTATCTCTTGTTAGCAGCTATCATAAAGTTGGAAACTTGCAGAGTGTCGCATAGGACAAGAAGAAATTATATACAGCAGTTGGACACATTCTTTGCTCATAATTACTTATTTCCATATTCTAACATATCCTTTTCTTGTTCACGTATTCTATTGCATGTTTGCATATTTGTACACACAGAGGGGCGGTGGGGTAGCCTGGTGGTTTAAGCGTTTGCTCGTCACGCCGAAGGCCTGAGTTCGATTCCCTACATGGGTACAATATGTGAAGCCCATTTCTGGGGTCCCCTGCCTTGATGTTGCTGGAATATTGCTAAAGGCAGCATAATACCCAACTCACTCACTCACTCGTACACACTGTGACGTTTGTTCTCTGTTTTCAGACTGCCAGTACACCTGCCATCACAACTGTGTAGGGTCTGTGACATTAGACTGTACCTCCGTGTCCCAGGGATCTCCAAACGGGGAGGACGCACCCAGAACTGGCAGTGCAGCAGAGACCTCACTATCACAACCAAAACTACGCAACTCACCAAAGTCCAGCATATCGAAAAACAATGTGTTACAAAGCTCACAAAATGAGGATATTTCACAAAGACTTGCACAACTGTCAACGTCGTCGGTACCGGGCGTGGCCCAGCGGGTGGAACAACCTGTGGACAATTCTGTGGATGTGCCAGCAGACAATACCAATGTAAGCAACTCTGTGATATTCTGTGTTGGATATATGTGGCGGTTGGAGCACTGATTTCTGGTTAATGTAAAATATCTGTAGTCCTAACATGTCGCCACGGAGGTAAGATTTATGGAATACTAACATGACTAACTGCACTTGCTTAGTTGATGTGTCTGATCAACTAATCCCTTAATACTTGGAGGCAGTGTCTTAAAGCGGATCAGCTATGGGTAACTGTTGCCAAACTTTACTGAAATATCAAGAAATCTGACTGACATAGAAAATGTATCTTATTCAGAGTAATCGTTGATGTCTGCAGATAGTATCACATGCTTCTTGGACATATTCACAAGTTCTCTGTGGCTTTAACCGCTTGTCCGACGCCCAAGTCTAGTAAAAATCTGTTTGGTCTAATAAGCACAGGTAATAAATGTTCAGTGTAGTGCTTATAAAACTCAGCTGAAATTATGCTTAGCGCCATGTTTAGGCCACCTCGATAATCTCCAGGGTATACGTTACGATCACTCTCCACTACATTCTGGAGGCGTCTACGGTTCGGCCCGATGATTTTATTACCTCCCTTTCCTGGCTCCTCATTCTCACAATAGCCAATCAGATATGCCGCCATTAAAATCGAGCTTGCAAGTGAACAACAAAAATAGCGATCGCTGCAGCCAAAGTTTGTGCGCAGTGCGACTCAGATTTGGGGGAGGGGACATATGGACAAATTGACAGGTCTGAAACCTTAAAAAAATATATGCATGAACTCAACAATATATTATTGTGTTGACAATTTTATTCGGTTAGATAATTCAAAAAGTGAAAGTGAGTTATGATTGGTATGCTCAACTTCCCAGCGTAGACACCTGATTGGATAAAAATCCAAACAAGGGAGGTAATAAAATCATTGGGCCGTAGATGCATCCAGGGTATAGTGGAGTATTATCATAACGTATACCCTGGAGATTATCGAGGATGTGTTTGGGCAAGTTGACTTAAAATGCTTTGGCACTGACTACAGTTGTAATTGATGGATGAGCAAATTCTTCTGATATCTTATTCAAACAATACATCATTATTAATCCAAACAGATTTCTAATGTCAAAAAGCGAAAAATGAGACATGGAGAAAATAATCTTTGTATAAAGGAAAATAGTGAATATGATCTTTTATCCTCAATTGACCTGCCCTTGAGGTAGGGAAAGACAATTCTGCTTTAACTACATTCCAAACTCTCAAAGACCTGGAAAGATTTTTTAATTTAAAGTTTTTCTTTATCTGTTCTCTTCTAAATGCTTTTTGAAATGTAGCATTCCAACATCTGGCCCATCTGGTATTTGTTTTTTAAATGAATGGGATGTTTTCTGTTAAGTATTATGATCCTGCCCCAGGGCACATGGAAAGGAAGGGAGGTTGCATGACGTTCTCCAAATACACATCTTTCTGTCTATTGCAGAAATCCCATATAGGAAAATTAAAAAAAGCAAGTATTTGTACCAGTTTAGGTTTTTGCACACGTGATGTTTCTTTCCAAATAGTATTTGTGGAGTTGTAGAGGACAGATGGTTGTGAGCAACTCAGTCCTGTAGACAAGATGCATGTGATTGTTCCTGTCAGCTTTCAAGAAGTATGGCTTGTTTATCATGACCTTGTATGAATCATTCATTTCACTGTCAGGAGTTACATGGTGTCTTATATTGGGAGGATGGTGTCAGGGTTTTACTGGACATGTGATTCCAGTGTGTTGGACGCAGAAATTTCATGAAGTACCCCAAAACTCAAATCCTGTGCGTCCTTGGGGACGCAATATAATTTTTTTGTGGGAAAGAACTTTCTGAGTTTGTGATGATATCCCATGTTAAAATATAAACATTCCATTTACAATCATTATTCTAATGACATTGGAAGTAACACATATTATAACATAGTCATTATCAAATGGGCAGCATCAATGATCATTGACTTCATGCAAATTGATGGACTCTCAGAATACGTATGGCCTGAGTCCACAATGCTCCCACTTTCGAAGAAAGGGGTCAGGGTAGACATTTATGTGTGTATTGTCTCGTCAGTCATATCGTTGCGCACCAAATCGGTAAATACAGGGGACTAGGGTAGACGTGTGTTAGCTGTGTTGTCAGTCGAGGCTAGGGTAGATGTCAGTGTGATAATTGTTTTAAATTGCATACTTGAATGGTAGATAACGTGTGTTAAAGTTCAAGTAGGTAGCAATAAACATATAGAACCATACATATTCAATAGCTGAAAGCAAATTTATTAGTTAAAAGATTTTCCATAATCACCATATTTAGCATGTTGTTCCAATAATCTCCGTCCCCACAATCCCTAACCAACTTCAAGACCATTTTGCAAGTAATCTTGTGAGCACCTTCTACTGAAACTGAAAATTTGCTCCACAATTAATATATTCTTGTGTAAGATGTATGTAATAAATGTAGTATATAACTAAAGATCTATGTAATAAATGAAGTATATAACTAAAGATGTACATAACTAAAAATGTACATGATTAAAGATGTATATAACTAAAGATGTACATAACTAAAGATGTATATATATATAACTAAAGATGTATATATATAACTAAAGATGTACATGATTAAAGATGTATATAACTAAAGATGTACATAACTAAAGATGTACGTAACTGCGACAAAGACAATCAGTCTACAAGACTACCTCCCTTGCTCAACTCACTTTCACTTCAAGAAAACATTAACTGCTGGGAATTGTAGTGTAGCATCTTGGGTAATGGTATTTTCAATTCCAATCTTCCCTGAGTGTGATCCTGAGGGGGTAATTACATGGGTTATAACCGTCACAGCATTACTGTAGTGGTGTGGGCATATAAAACGTCTAGGAGAGTAAGACCACCCCCTATCTGGTTGAGTCAGAGAAGCTTCAAAAGGCAGCCTGCCACAGTCACTGATGGGATTTCAGAGTAGGTTCCCGGTACGCCATACATAAGGGAACTTGTTAAATACAATGTGTGACCCAGCTTACTGTGTATCCATGTACACCGACATGATAGTGTATCTGTACCCTGACATGATTGTGTACCTGTACCCTGACATAATTGTGTACCTGTGTACCTTGACATGATTGTATACCTGTGTACCCCGATATGATTGTATACCTGTGTACCCCAACATGATTGTATACCTGTGTACCTTGACATGATTGTGTACCTCTGTACCTTGACATAATTGTGTACCTGTCTACCCCGACATAATTGTGTACCTGTGTACCCCGATATGATTGTGTACCCCGACATGATTGTGTACCTGTGTACCCGGACATGATTGTGTACCTGTGTACCCCTCTGATATGATTGTGTACCCCGACATGATTGTGTACCCCGACATGATTGTGTACCCATGTACCTCGATATGATTGTGTACCTGTGTACCCCTCTGATATGATTGTGTACCCCAATATGATTGTGTACCCATGTACCCCGATATGATTGTGTACCTGTATACCACGATATGATTGTGTACCCCAATATGATTGTGTGCCTGTGTACCCTGACATGATTGTGTACCCATGTACCCCGATGTGATTGTGTACCTGTGTACCCCGATATGATTGTGTGCCTGTGTACCCTGACATAATTGTGTATCCCGATATGATTGTGTGCCTGTGTACCCCGATATGATTGTGTACCTGTGTACCCTGACATAATTGTGTACCCCCATATGATTGTGTGCCTGTGTACCCCGATATGATTGTGTACCCATGTACCCCCATATGATTGTGTGCCTGTGTACCCAGACATAATTGTGTACCTGTGTACCCCTCTGATATGATTGTGTACCTGTGTACCCTGATATGATTGTGTATCTTTGTACCCTGATATGATTGGGTATCTTTGTACCCCTCTGATATGAGGATATTTCCGAGAGAGGGAGTATGATGATAATATTGGATTCACACAAAGAACCATAACTTCTGAATAAACTAATAGGCTTAAAATGTCAGTGTGACCTGGATGGAATTTTGTCACTGTGGAACATCTTGCCACATGTGCTTAAGTTTAAAATGGAGGCATTTCCATGATTCGAGGTGAAACTTTGGCAGCCATGGTGGCCCACTGAGTGTTCTGTCGCCAGTCCATCTCCAGTGAATGGTGGGAGCAGTGAGTGAGTGAGGGAGAACTTCTTGAACTTAATCAACTCATAGGTTTTGCATATTGAGTAGTTAAGTTCAAAATTAAATATTTTAACATTTTGGTAACTTTAGTTTCTGCCTGTTGAAATGAAACGAAGTAGTCCTGATAACATGTTTACTTCGTTTCATTTCAATAGACAGAAAGTAAAATCATTACATGATTTGGGAATTGTTAGTTCAGGGGACTCTTTTTATACTTTTGGAGGGTCCCAGACATAAAACTGGGGACCCTGAGTGACAGCTGTACCAACAAGAGATAAAATACGAGCTATTTGTGGAGCCCAAGGACAAAACAGCAACATTTATACGCCAAGCAGAAACTTTTGTAAAATGCTTGGCTAAAATAGTTGGTTTTAAGGATTCAAAAATGTATACATTTTGCATTCCATGGGATTTAGAGTACAAAGTAATTCCATCCACAGTTATTTCTATGATTTTAAACATGATGAATTTAATGAAAACTTCGAAAATTAAATTTTGAATAATCATATCATTATTTAAAACAGATATATTACATCATCCAAAGAAGAGTAATTGATCTTCGTGCTGTGATAATATCTGGTGAAGCAGTACCTGGCGTAGCGTGGCGTGTTTCACTTACTGATGGCCCTATGTGTATCAATATTCCTGTGAATGATGGTAGTATCAACTCTCATTGTATCGATACCTGGATCTTGTATACCTGATGTATATAGGTGACAGCTGGTTAGTTTAGCAGTGTTAGCCTAGAAACTGTTGCTAACGTGGCACTTTATTCCCTTTTGTTTGGTGGGTAATAAATGTGAAATGTAATTAAATAATCATTTAATAATTTGTTTAAAGATATTTTGAAAATATAGTTATTTTGGTGATCAACCCAAACTATAACCCCTCTGCCGTGAGAATTCAAAGATTTCATCGTCAGGCCTAATCTTTTCAGGAAATGTCATTTTGTCAGAATAGTTTTTTCAGTCTCACTTCATATCACCAATTAAAAAGAATTTTAAAAACTAAAGCTAATGTGAAAATAATTTCAAAACCATTATTTCCAGTAGAACAAATGTTGATAGAATCTTACCTTGTCATTAATCAAACTGTTGCATCAGTGACGGTTCGGTTCCGAGCTGTTTAAGAGCTTTCATATTTACTTGGTGTTGTAAACCTAAACTAGCTGTACCAAGCTGATACATCAGCAGTAACAACCCAAATAAATAATTAAGTGTTCCCACCCTTTTCCTACAAGAGATTGTTGGGGCGGGGTCGGTTGGCGTACAAGCATGCATGTTGATTGCCAGACTACACCATGAACGTCGACATGTAATGGAGACCTGGTTTGAGGCCAACTACAGATATGGTTTATCATGTTTCTATGTTTGTGTGTGTTAATGTGTTTTATATTACAAATATTGTTGATAGTTACTTCAAGTAGTTCATACAGGTTAGCGATCATATTGCATGTCTGTTGCCGTGACAACACATCACACCTCACCATGTTGTTTATTGTGCATGATGTTTTCATAATGTGATGTATCGTGTTATATATCTGTGTTTCTACATAATCTCCATAGATGTTGGTAATTGTACAGAATGTCATGTTTAAGTTGAATGATGGAATTACTGTTGTCATTTCTCATGTCTGTTTGAGTGTTTTATCATTTTGACAAAATCCACGTGATCAGTTTGCGAGTGGCGGAACGGGAATTAGCCCTCACAATGCCACTAAGTGGGTCTGTGTATTGAGCTGGTCAATATGAAATATATCTCATCAGTCTGGAAGAGCATGAATAACTCACAATATCTCTGTCTTGTGATTTATCTCTAGCATAGAAGACATTGAATATAGACATTTATAGTTATTTGTCCTAAACGTCTTACGTAAGAGGTGAGCAAGATGGTCAAGCTCACTAACAAGGTTGATGCATGTGATCACATCTCATTTGCATAGAATGATGCTCTTGATGTGAATCACTGGACTGTTAGGTCTAGACTCAAATATTTACATACTACATTCATACAGCTGGAATATTGCTGTGTGTGACAATAAATAACCCAAATTTTGAGATTTCATAATTTTATGTGAGAAGTAGTACCATCTGTTAGATCAGCAGCATAAGCCCAAATATGGTCATGTGTATTACTTATCGTCATGGAAACGGAAGGCAAAGTAGCTCCTCTTAAATCATGGAAAACTGTAATAATGAATTTGTTTATCAGTGCTTAGTATACTATGAGAAGAAGTGGAAGGATTACAGGATTAGTTCTAGTCCAAGCACTAATCATGTGTATTGTTTCTAGGAGAAGGACGAGACAGACAGCGGATACCGGTCAGGGACGATTCCCGATGAGAAACTTCCCAAAATGCCAAGCCAGGCAACGCTCAATCGGGATGAATTGAGAAGAAAGATTGCAGAATATAATCACTTGGTGCCTGGATCAGAGTTTGAATTAACGGTGAGACAAGGGAGAGAAGAAAGTCAAGACATCAATGGTTATAAAAACTTTTGGGGAATGATTGTGGATATATAATTCAGTTTTTTCTAAAATCCATACTAGAAACTAACTGTTAAATAAGTGGCAATTTTATGAGTTTTGACAGCTTTAGGAATACTCCTTTCACGACCAAAACTAGGCTATGCAACAAGTACAGTGTTGCTTTTTGGGTAGTATGGGGCCACATTGAGCTAAGGTATATAAACTGTTACCATTTAAGTGCTCAGGATCCGGTGATCATTGAATCCTGCTGCTATTCAAGCTGTCAGATTATGATTTGCCAGTTGTGAGAGTATCACAGAAGTGGTTCAACAGCTACTACCTGCATTACACACGGCTCTCATCTTTGAACCTGACACTGTGATGTAACGAAAAGGTTGCACTCACTCACTCACATGCTCGCTCGATCTTTTTTGTGATCTAGAGAAATAGAAGTGTGCATCAAATATGACCAGTGTATGAAATAAGCCAAATTCCAGCCAGACATCAGGGCTGGTAACTTTAAAATTTGACCAGTCCAAAATGGATTTAACCAGACCAGACACCAAGATATGACTCAGATGTATATATAACATCTTAAATTTTTTACCAGACCATCGGCCTGGCTAGCTGTAAATCTAAACCGTCTGTCTGAAATCTAACCCGTCTCAGGTGGTCGGACGGGCCTTGTTTCATACACTGATATTACAGATGAAAATTTGAGCAGTTTTAGAGTGACTTTTATCAGGTACTTGACACGGATCTTCAATGTTGGTATTGCAGGGGGAGACAGGAGAAGCATTCCAAGGCTTCATCAAGGTGACGCTGAACCTCATCAGGCCCATCACCATGTCGCTGAGCATGAGGCCGCCGTCCATCTATGACCTGCTCACCAAGGAGCACATCATYGAGCAGAACACACAGTCGGTCTCCTTCTACATGCCCCGAGAYACCATCAAGTCCATACATGTGTCCAGGTATATATCTAAATAATGTTCTACATCGAGACACCATCAAGTCCATACATGTGTC
>VKKT01002208.1:109431-121381 GCA_008038995.1 Haliotis laevigata | reverse complement strand
ACGATAACCCAATCTCACTCACAAACTTACCTGCCCGGTAACAACGCCGGGATGTAACTGATATACTGTTGAAAGCCACGATAACCCAATCTCACTCACAAACTAACCTGCCCGGTAACAACGCCGGGATGTAACTGATATACTGTTGAAAGCCACGATAACCCAATCTCGCTAGCTCACCAGCCTCGTAACACAACTGTGATATAGTGCTGAAAACCACTTTAACCCAAACTCACTCACCTGGTTCGCTGATGCAATTCGTCGATTTTGTTCCCCACAACACTGTTTGCCTCAACAGCAACAATGCACAGTCGCATTGCAACACACAATATATTAGCAGCATCAACCTTCCTCGGGCCGCGATTGTCATTGTAGAGATATTGAAGTCAAAACATCTGCTGCACTAGTTTGTAAAATTGATTAAAACTGAAATATTGGGTTTACTGAAAAGAACACTATGCTGTTTGAAAAATAAATCATTGTAAATGTATAAGATATTAATTTTGAATTAACCGCTGTGCTAGCAGAGGACAGGTTTACAGTTATCTAACTCGTGAGAACTAATGTGGAGCTGATGACAGGTGAGTCATTGTCAGCTGTCAGGCCACTGATTTGGGTAGTTGCTTAACACAGCACTGAACAATAGTCCAATATACAAGTCGGTCAGTTAAAGGGGAATTGTACACGAAAAAATCACGTTTATTCTTATGTGAACACAATGGAATTTTTTTAATCAGTTAATATCAATGTTTGAAAATATACACTCGTTTTTCTTACAATGAAATTATAACCCTCAATATAAGTGCTGAAATGTTATGCCATCATGAGGCCTTTGTTGTCGACCTAGAGTTTCCGCCCTTTGGATTGGAGAGAATTCATTTAAACTGGTCTCCTGTCTTGTCCCAAAGCAAGGAAATGCACTCTTAAAAAAAGAAACGCATAGGTGATTTTTGAGAATATTAGACTCTTGTAGCTACGGCAAAAACAATACAAAGATACTATTTCTTTCCAAAACGTCATCTTTGTGTGATTGTAAACAGCTTCAGCGCCATAAACGCTGCAATTTGAACTTTTTCCCTTGTTTTTGGAGCGTTTGAAGAAATATTCGCCAAAACGTCACCAAGAAGACATGCAAAGCAAAATGCACGTTTCCTGTTTTTGAAGAGTGTAAATACTGGCATTAATCACGTGAAAAAGGTATGTACAAACAGGTTAATGTCGTTCCTCAGATGTTGCAATCTTCAGATACCACATGCACCACACACACAATACCTTTTAATATATCTATCATGATTTCCATTTTAGACATGTCATCAATCAGTAAATAATGATGAAAGTAAATATCCACAATGTCACCGAAAGGAGATTGATTACTGATTGACAAAATTCAGTAAATGGTATATGTTTTGATTTGCATGTACATCGATATCGTTGAGTTGAACAGTCTGTCTTGCACTGTCATCGAACAATCTCAAGAATAGCCTGGGGAGCTGGAAGAACATCTGTGGTTACTGGCCTAAGCTGGGCATCCCTGTCCTTATGCAACCCGTAACTCATTGGGTCCAAGAAGACTTGTTTGGCAAGTTTGCACATGCCTGCATCTGAACTCTGTGAATGTGCTGTCTAAAGGCACCAAGTGTTGGAGGGAGCCTAGTCACTTTCAGCCATATGCTTGCAAGAGATACTATCTGCATGAGTTCTGGAATTTCATTCAAGGTGATTTTGGACAATACACAGCGCATACACATCTATATAAAGTAGTTGGCCATAAGTGAGTCATCATTAGTGAAATTCCCATAGACTTGGTTGTTAATTAACTATTGCAAGAATAATCTTCATAAATTTAGTTTCGGTTGAACTGCTTTCAGTACTTGTCTTCAAGCTGGGAAATCATCTCAGCTACATACACATAATTTCCATTCAAAGTTCCGATGATTATTAAAAAAACTGCAAATATTTAAACAACATTATATTAGACATAAAAATTAGGTTTAACATAGCTGTTTGTGGGATCAATTCAAATTAAGTTGTACTTATGGTGATTAATCAGGTGTCATTCGATAACTAATCAACGGAAAGATGAAAGAAAATTATGTACACGTAGCTGAAGATGATTTCCAAGTTGTTTGCAAAATACTAGTATTAAAATATAATGACTTCTACTTAATTTATGAAAATTCTTCTTGCAACAGTTAAGTAACATGTAAGTCTATGGAAATTTCACTAATGATGACTCACTTATGGCCAACTACTTTATATGTTTACATTTGAAACAAGAGGTCGATTCTTTCCCAGCGCGGCATTCGTTTTCACATTTGATATATTTCTCTAAATTTCACTGAGACACTTGGTATTGGTGACAAAGACCATTTGTCATTGTATTTTGAAATGTATGAGGAATTGAGGTTTTCGTGTACGGTAACTGATTTTGAATTATCTAGGTGATGTTATAGGCGAAACATAACCGACATATACGTGTGACGTGATTTTGTAAACAAAGACTCTGCAATATGGCTTATCGTTCACGTAGACGTTCGTGTTAGCGTATTTTCGAAAACATTCTCAGAGATTCTCGGTTCATTTAAGACATTTATTAATTTACGCAAAATAATGAATAGTGGTTTAGTAATGTGACAAAACTGGCGAGATTTACGAAGTATGTAATTTAAAAACAGTATTGCCCTCCCTACAATGAGCGGATGATATAGAAAAGCGAATTTCAAAACTGCGAAATGCATATATCTTCGTGATGTATTTGGATATGGTTTCGACATGAAAGTGAGGGTTGAAGGGGAGGGACATATATATATTGTACGGTAGAAATTAAGCATCAAACTTAGACTAAGACAATACAATATAAAAACGGTCAGTATATCGCCATCACCTGAATATAGATCGACATACCATGGACCATGGGGACTTACAGTACGTTTGCTACCTGCATGGACCCTAGCTGGATTTACACTATTTCACTTCAACCGATGGCGACAGATCAAATTTAGCCATAAATAAAAATCACAAATATACGAGTATTTATAAGAATCTGGTAGGCTTAAATTTACTTTGAATGTTTTGGGATTTCCGTATCCTCTCGGGAGGACAATGATTTTCTTACCACAAGAAAGAGTGAGTTGCTGAAGACGAATGTTAAGCCGGATGTGAGTGAGTGAGAATAAGTGATGGATTTTGTCGTAGTCGAATATTAAAGTGGTGAAGCCCTTGACTAGACACAATAATAAGTCTGGGGTTCGAACCCAGTAATAGCGGATCCTTGCAACATGGATGTACACAAAGAGTGAATGAGTGAGTTTAGTTTTACGCCGCTTTTAGCAATATTCCAGCGACCAGAAATGGACTTCATGTACACAAATATGTATATTTGACACGAATAGTAAATCCCCGTTACAAAACGCTAATACTACATTACCCCTAACCATTGGGTGGGTAGATTCCATATTTTACTTGTGTTTTTTATTTATCATTAAAAACTGAGCAACTGTTCATGTTTATAGATCGTCCATTGATGACACCACGTTGGTAGACATGTCTACTACAAGTGATCGGGTAAACTACTTAAAAGATCTACTACTAATTATTGTTGCAGTGCCTGTTACTCAGCAATGATTTGATTGGTTGGTTGTCAGTGAGTCTGAACACCGATCCCGTTAGTCGTCTCTTTCGAGTGTGGGTTGACCATTTCTAACACCATATTAGGGGACATGGATTAGTGACATGACTCACCTCTCCCCCATCGGTGAGGCATCCGATGAGGGGAGTCATAACCCTGGCTAAAGATACAAACTGACCACAGGTAACTTCCCCAAACATGAAATGAGGAAAGCCGAATATGGGCCATGAATGTCAGTTATGCTAATTAGATGTTTATATAATTGTGAACCAGCAGTGCTGGGCAGGTCGGGCTGAAGCTGAGAGTTCAGAGCCACCTCCTGTAACCTGTACCCGAATAAGTCCTTGTGGACCCCAGATGGACATGTGTCCTGAATAGATGCCACATCCTCATCAGCATCAACAATCTGAGGCGGATACAAACAGGTTACAAACAATTCGGGAAAACCAGGATTGGCACCCGTAACTGTAAACGATGTTTACCTTGCTCAAGGCACAGGGGCTTGTATTGCTGAAAATAATACGTCCTGGGTCCTACAAGCGTACACTGGTATCCATATACATATAAAGAAGGAGATATGTACTCGAGTATATGGATACCAGTATACGCTTGTAGGACCCAGGACGTATTATTTTCAGCAATACAAGCCCCTGTGGCTCAAGGGACATAACTCTGATAAAGGTAAGCAACTCTGTTGAAGAACAAATCAATATTTATTAGTATCAATATTTACAAGAAAGGTATCTTACAGAATATTTGCTAACGAATATCAACACTCCTTGTAAACAGGTATTAACACTGGAGCCAAACAGTGCACAGGGCACTCAGCAGAGCTCCACCGAAACATCCAACACTCCTACACAGAAAGTACAGATTGCACCTTAGTACAGAAAACACAAGACAAAACCGTGGATGAACTCACCACATTATTATTATATCATAATCATGGCCATAATGCATACTCATTGTTAGTCCACATATCAAATCGGCACAAATTCACAAGAGCAATAATTATCATATATCATTATGACTCAAAAAAATATCCTTCATTACTTTTTACAGCTATATTTTTTTTAAATTCATTGTTCACTCATAAATTATAAATACCTGTCTTTTCATTTCAGTAATATTAAGAATAATTACCTATTTCTGTTTCATGACTTCCACATCAATGTAAAAAGGGTTTTGGCTAATCATGGGCAAGATAATTATCCCCACATTTTGAAATGTTCAACACATTGACATAACTGTTCATTGCAAAAATTTCCAAAAAGTGTACAAGTTAAAACTATGTACATACACACAAACAATGCTCTTCGGATCCATATATACATCGTTAAAATTTTGCGATAAACAAAGATATATAGTATGAAAGTCAAGGAATGAAAGAAAACCCATCCAGAAGCTAAGCTAAGCACATGATCAGACAGTGACCGAAATAGATAAGACAGCACTATCAGAAAATAACATGTTCCATCAAAACATGATTTGCAAAATATATCTGACAGTCGAAGTACAGCTGCAGTTAGTGCTGTTATCAGCTGGCTGGACGGTAGTTTGATAACGTGGTTGATGATTCCCGGAAAGAAACGTGAAGTGTACATCTACGGATCTAGTTGCATAAAACGTTCAGAACAATATCTACCTTTCTGGTTTCATAAAACAAAATATATTCACCAGCTTAGCCACCATTTTAACCAAAGAACTTTTACTCACAATCACTTCAATCACTCTTCAGAATAAATGGATAACGTTTTTGGAAAAGTTGTCAGTACATAGACTCCTTAACGATTCTGTGGACCCCTAATTCTATTCATTCTGCGTTGCTAAAATTTGGATGTAGTCTTTGATTGTTTATTTCGAACACTGCTTACTTAATGAAATAATAACCATTAAATATACTTGAATTTGATTTCAGCAGTTGTATTTATTCGTCTTCGCAACAATTGATGCAATGAAAAGGACAATTTGTTCTTTATTGTACATAAAATCTAAATGACGGGTCCAAAGACATTGAAATAATGTTGCCATGCGGCAGATGTGATAGGTTACCAGCTCTGGACTGATAGAGTTACCTGCCCTTATACTGTACTGGTAGAGTTAACTGCCCTTACACTACACTGATATAATTACCTACCCTAACACTGTACTTAGATGGGCAAGGATTTAATGCTCAAGTGGAAGGTGACATAAATGGAGATGACAATCATATTAGTTAACATACCTTAAAGTTAATGCTAACGACTGCTATCCTCCTCTAATATTTCTAAATATCTAAGGATACACCAAGGCCTACCACCATCTTGCCCACGACACACAATGTGAAGGAGTGAATGTTGCTTAAATGCAAAGGCAACAATATTCCAGCTAAAGCTATATCACAGCAGTCTGTCAATAATGAAGTCTGGATCAGACAAACCAGTGACTGAATGAATGAGCAACAACTGACGCCATCAATGGATGATTTCAGGGAATAAGCCAGTGCACGATCATCATGATCCACTGTCAAAGGCATCTTATACAAGGCTGCAGCATGCCTAGCTATGACACTGTCAAACAGATTACTGTAGGTAAAACAGTTTCAACACTTTAGACTGAAGTAATGTTGAACATAATCTAAATCAATGGGAAAGTTTCACCCTTAACCCCCGGGTTTTTTTTTATCATTTTGTGCCTAAATATAGATGGGGTTTATATAAAGGGACACTTATTTATTTATTTTTTTTAGGTTTAGAAGTTCTGGGGAATAAAAAGATTTCTAAAAAGGTTCAGATGTCAGGACCTAATCCTAACATTTCAAGCGGGGGTTACGGGCGGAACTCTTACCAGTCAATGTCCTTACAGAACCGCTGCAAAACAACTGCATGTTTCATGTCAAATTTTCCTCTCCAAAGCTTATTTATTACATATAATACAAACTACCTGGATAAGGCAGGAGGTTTGTGTAATGAGATCAGTAACACTGTCCCTGTTCATATATTGTGACCTGAATTATCTTCCCAGCTCTCCTTGTAATAGTGTTAGAAAAGTACATTTTAATATTTATCATTTGCCTTTAAGTCTTTAACAATTAGACAAGAATCGGCAAGCATTCAGAACCACATTACCTGAAACAGAACCATTCCAGGACTACCTAATTAGAAGCTGATTTTAACCTCTCAGCATACCGTTTATATCCTGGTGACTTTCCCGGAATGACATAATCAGAAATTACTAGAGAAAAAGGGCATAAACCCTTAACACCTACTGTTGGTAGCAACAACAAAAACACAATGCAAAAATAAGCCAACCTTCTTATGAGACAAGGAAAATGGTTTCTGACGACGTGTGATAGGGTAAAACAGAACTGAACATACAGGAAATGGAATACTGAGTCTGAGCAAGCAATCAATAACAATCTGAATTCAACACAAGATATCCTGAGAAAGTCTATATGTCCAAGAATTGAAAGTCCTTTGCTTCCTGCTGAATTAACCAAAATCTATGACAGATTTTGATGTCATGAAACCTACGTTTTGAGTTATCTGCCATTGCTGTGTGATCAGCAAAGTTACCTGCCCTTGTTAACCACACATTAAATGTAGAGTTACCTACCTTTATTGTGAACAGGCAGCATCCAGAGTTATCCACCCTTGCTAGGTACACATGACTAAGGGCACATGTGACCCAAAAGGAAACAAAAGACTTAGACTCGGTAGAAACAGTACACCAGGAATGTTGGCAAGGCTAACAAAAACAGTTACAACTTCGAGAACTTAAAGGCGTCTGCTGGTATTATTCCATCCTAAGGAGAGGTAAAAGCTTTTAATTGACTAATGCATCATTAGCACTGTTCATATTTCTGGGTTTAGGTGTACGAAAGTCACTCTTTACTGAAACAAATACTTTACTGTGTGAACACTTTTAAATGAAAGTAGAATTGAAAACAAAAGTGTTTAACATTTTTTTATATCCTCACACATGGGAAATATTTGAGCAAATACATATTCCCATTGATTTCTAGGGTGCAGCGACTCAGTCAATGAGAGTAATGTTGTTTAACACCCCAGTGTTCCAGTTGTATCAAGAAGTTAACAGTTAATGTGGAAGGAAAGCCTTCAGTGATGTAGGTCTCAGGTCATTTCATCTGCGAGATATCTTCCCTCAGGCATCAAGGTTGCAATGTAGAGAAGTCACAGTCATAAGAACACGTCTCCCATTGTTGTAAGCAAAATACAGGACTTAACTGTTGTTTTGTATAAACTACTGTTATGTTAACCTTTTACCTTATTTTTGTGATTCATATTGGCGATTTATACGACAAATATCATTAAGGGACTGTTGACACACAGCAATTGGAGTTGAGATACCCGCACAAAATCAAACCAGCAGACATCCTTAACAAAAATAAATGTTTATTATGTTACAGTATACAGGGAAATGTTGGTGTAATTAGCTTCAAATAATCATGGTTCATAATGAAGGTGTCCCTTATACCATACCACGCTACATTTATCATAACCAGCACAGACGAAATCCAGGAGTGATCCAAATAAATAACATTAAAGACTGTTGTTACCTAAACAGAAATTATAAAATCATGCTACATCTTATTCTTAATCCCGAGAGAAAAGGGGTAAAAAGTGTATCGTACTCCTATACTTAAAACATGTACACAGTTTTGAATTGTGCTCAAGTTAAATAAATGTTACGCTCCCCTTTACTATATTGCCGATACTTATTAACTAAAAATAAATACATCAAGAACACTATTGGAAAACCCTCAGCAGCTGCACATCCAAGAAGTGTCTCGAAGCAAGGAGATACCCCTTCTATTTTCATGATCAGGAAACGTGAACAGAGAATATGCATACACAAATATTCATTCAAATTTGAAAAATCCTCATCCAAATAAATTCAAAATAAAAATCAATAATGCTCTAAGGTAATGTTAATGCAAACAGAATACTTAGAACTGAGAGACTCAACATCATATTTAAATTACAGCTAAAACCATATATATAAATTGAAATATTCTACAAAGCTACATTTCAATTTTTCATCTCCCTGCTATTGTACCCATCTGTCATTCACATACTAACGCATCAGAAATATACTCTGATAAATAACAAAAATATAGATTTTTTTAGCATAAAACATATTTCAACATGTGAACACAACTCTTTTCATGAAAACAATAACAAATCTCAACATAAGTGTTGGCTTGCATACTGAAAGTGAAAGCAGTATCTCCTAAAACAAAAAGTACTTCCACTTTCCTAATGTGTCACTTAATCAATTTATACTCAGAAGGAAATTCGACCCAAAACAATTTCTCGTTTTACAGACAATCCAACCCATATTTGTGCTTAAGGGAAAATATATATGAATATGCTGTCTAATTTTGGATTAATTGTTTTGTTTGTTTTCTGGTATAATGTTTTATTCTTTTTATGGACAAAATTTACAGTTTTTCCCTCTTGCCCTTTAAAAACTTTTTCCTCTTCACTGAAGGACCCTAACAAAAACATAAATACTAAAGATCTGTCCTGAGCATGGTGCAAAGCGATGATAGCATGATGATACAGGTGACATGATGTGTTAGCCTAGCCATCTGTCATATCAATCTTCTCCTGCGGGTTTGGGTTTCGTCATCCTCCGTGGACCACGACCCCCTGGGCCCTTCGGCTTGGCAAACGCTTGGCGCACAGCATTTTTCTTGGGGTGTATCTCCTCTTGCAAGAATTCCGCAGTTAATTCTTTTGGGTCATCAATCTCAATCTGTGAAGGACAAATTAATACATGATATTCAAGGTTATACATGTAGATGTGAACTAGCAGCAACAGCAAATAATCCCCAAAGTTGTAGTGCTACAATCACTTTGTAATATGGTATTCAGATCTTTTCATGAGCATATTTAATCTCTCATGACCTAAAGATAAACTGTAGAAAATATCAGGTGTTATTAACTACTTTTGAGAAGTATAATCATCACAAGAAAATCTGTATAGGAATGACTTGATCCAGCATGCGTAACTGTAACAGTAAATTAGACTTTACACACAAGTCATTTACAAACATGATACTGTTCTGCTTGGTTTGAATGATTTCATGGCACAAAAGCTGGAAGTAATGGTTATTCTATGCTAAGTCCTACCTTTTTGACAATGGGGATGCCGTAGGACATCTCTAGGGTGTCTGTGAGGGGGGACTTGCAGCTGGAGTACAGCATCCTCTCCTTGATGGAACACTTGTACCCCGGCATGGAGTAGATGAACACTGGAATACGAGGGAGGGGGTGAGAATGTGAAGGTTGTTTAGAGTCACATCAGCAATATTCTACATTAGCCTGAAAAATTTACTAAAAAACTTAATCTAGACCAGACAAACTTGTGATTGAAAGCATAAGCTATGAAGTCACCTTACCACACACTGAACATTTTACGTATGATATAATGTAAGTGTCTTGGGAGCTGGGCGACATTTTACAAAGAAACCCTAGTGCAAAGATATTCATCACACGCATACCTTAATACAGACTTATGACAGTCATAGCATTAAGGCTGCTTTGTACAACAGCATTGGTTAGGAAGAAATTGAGGGAGTGAGTTAGGCCAAACTCAGCAATATTCCAGCCATATGGCGGCAGTCTGTAAATAATCGAGTCTGGGACCAGACAATCAGGTGATCAACAGTATGAGCATCGATCTACGCAATTGGGAACCGATGACATGTGTGAACCACATCCGATCCTGTTAGTCAGCTCTTACGACAAGCATGGGTTGCTGAAGATCAATTCTAACACGGACCATCACGGTTCTATGGAATACAGATGGAGACAAGCATCAGTTTGTGAAGACCAAGCAGTTTATTCATTAAGCTGTCTGTGTGCTAATGCTGTTGTATAGTGTCAAAGCAAATAGAAACTACGTCTTTTCTCAAAGATGTCTCAGCATTAAACTAGCTCCAGTTTATGACAAAAATTAAGAGAGTCTTATCAGTTTAAAAACAGGATGGCTGACATATCAAGTTTATCATATCATTTCTGTCCAGGTGTGATTACCGCTTGTACTTTTAAAACACTAACAACAGATACTAGTATCACTAGTAAACAAAAATCACATTTACCAATCATGCCAAATGATTAAGAGACCATTTTGAAAGTTGGCTTTTGGAGAAAGATCTTAACTCCTTACTTTTTGGGGTGAAGGTGGCAAATAAGTTTTTTTATCTGACATCAGACTCTTGAACTGGACATTAACTGACTGAGTATGGTTTTATGCCGTTTTTAGCAATATTCCAGCAATATCACAGCGGGGGACACCAGAAATGGGCTTCACAAAAACTGGACATTTACAACCTTTTCAACCAGAGAGTGAGAGTTGATACTCAATCCAAAAAAAAGTACCTCTCATTTGAAGTTGTCATAACCCTTGCTAACCAATGCCCAAGCAACTGAGAAAAACGCAAACTTTATCTTTTACTTGTAACTAATTGAAACTATGCATTCTATCTACAGTACTACTGGCAATTCCTTATGCTATAGTTCTATCACAGGAGTGAGTGAGTATGGTTTTACGCCGCTTTTAGCAATATTCCAGCAATATCACGGCAGGAGACACCAGAAATGGGCTTCACACATTGTACCCATGTGGGGAATCGAACCCAGTCTTTGGCATGACGAGGGGACGCTTTAACCACTAGGCTACCCTACCGCCCCTTCTATCACAGGAAGTACAACCAATAGTGGTGCCATATCATTACCACTGTTTAATCTTGAGCAACAAAATTAGGGGTCTACAAGACCTCCAGGTACTAATTTCAAAGGGTCCTTATGTGAAATATGAGGTTCTGTAAGACAATGAAAAGTAATAATTATCTCCATCAAACTTTGTCGGTCTCACATCTCACACAAGAAACCATGAAATAAATGGATTATATCTATATGGCCACATGTGAAAACAGATTGTATCAAACACATTGAACAAATATCCTCAAGAGTCTTGTTGGTTGCTAGAAGGAAATCCTGAAATGAAACTTTCAGTATAGGAGTGTAATGCAGGGTTTTAAAAGACGCAGAAATGTGCGTCCAATACACAAAATGTATAGAAAGAACGCAGAAAATTACACATACTATGTCCCATGGGATGCATGATAATACTCAAAATTTGAGACAAGAAATATAAAGTTCATGTTATCAAAGTATTATTCAAACCTTTAATAAATTAACAGCACAGTCATATTACACAAATGGGGCGGTGGGGTAGCCTAGTGGTTAATGTGTTCGCTCGTCACGCCCAAGACCCGGGTTCGATTCCCCACATGGGTACAATGTGTGAAGC
>VKKT01002207.1:153540-163622 GCA_008038995.1 Haliotis laevigata | reverse complement strand
GCATTGTGCCACGAAGGAGGAAAGTTGCCGGTTGTCCAAATGTCATCAGATATATTGAGTAGAGTTTCCAAACTTGAATCAAGGAGGTGTTTTAGAAGTTGATAATGAATATCATCAGCTCCTGCTGCAGTGTCGTGAGCCTGCCCCAGGGCAGTACGTAGTTCATGGACAGAAAACGTTTCATTGTAATCCTCACCATTATCAGAGTTAAAATTGACTGATTTCTTTTCTTGTTGGGTTTGGTATTTCTGGAACTTGGGGTTATAATTTGACAAGGAGGAGTGGTTTGCCAAAGTTTCGCCAAGTCTGTTTGCAATTTCAACTTTATTGGTTAAAAGGGAGTCACCATCTTTGAGATGGCGAGCACTAGATTTGGATCCTTTGCCCTTAATCTTTTGAATCAAGTTCCTTAACTTGGACATGGGTGTGCGAGAGTTGATTTTGGACACATATTTCTTTGTTGATCTGCGTTTAGTTTGCTTTAAGGTACGTCTTGCCCTGTCATTTGTCATGTTAACGGCATTCAGGTTATGCACAGTAGGATGTTGTCGGAAATATTTTCCGCCTTCTTCCTATTTTTTCTAGCTTGTTTGCATCAAACCATGGTTTGCGTATGTGCGGGTTTGCAGAGGACCTAGGAATGGTTTTGTCTCCAATGTCATGTAGGACGCCTGAAAATAGTTCAATGCGATCAGGAACATTCCTGAAATTGTCAAGTTTAAGGTTTTCAGAACATAGGGTTTGGAATAATGGCCAATTGGCCTTAGTAAAATTCCACCTTCTTGAAGGTGGTTCATCCGCGGGATTGATAGGAGTTGGGAAGTGGTCACTTCCACAAAGGTCATCGTGGACCGACCATTCAAACTCGTTTAAAAGATTAGAATCTGTAAGTGATAGATCAAGAGCAGAGTATGTTCCAGTGGCAGGATGGAGATGAGTGTTTGATCCATCGTCGAAGATGCATTTGAGAGAAAATCTTCAAGAACTTTCCCTTGTTTGTATCGTAAACCACCACCAGGAGAGGTGGCCTTTGGTTTTGGGTTATGCAGTTGCTCAAGCTGCTTTAGCTCTGTAGCTACTTTTTCCCTTTTGTGGCGCACAGTTTCTGTTTCTGGTTTTGGCATTTGTTCTGGTGTTTGTGATCCACACGTTTTGGTTTTGGAGATGGAGTGGCTGAGATGGGCTGAGTTGTGTTGTGTTGAGTTGGCTGAGAAGATGTGACCCATGTCAGATCGGTCTGACACGGGATAGTTGCAGTAGTGGTAGAAGGACGGGAGACAGCAGAAGGGTAGGTGATGGTTGAAGGGGCTACAGTTAAACGTGCATCCCTCTTCTTAGCTTCAGGATTTTCTTTGTGTTTGATCTTTAGAATGTCGGATTCGCGTTGCCACACTGGACAAAACTTGGAAGAGGCCATATGGTTACCACCGCAGTTCGTGCACTTCTTTTCCTTAGTACAGTCATTGCCCTCATGCTTGTCACCGCAMCAGTAACAAACAGCAGAGGAACGACAGGACTTGGATCCATGTCCAAACGTTTGGCAGTTGTAGCACCAGAGTGGATTGGGGACATACACCTCCACACCAATGCTACAATAACCATCTCTCATCAAGTCAGGAATCTTTGCTCGCGGGAACGTAACGAGATAGGCGTTTGTTGGTTGAACAACACCGTCATTTTTTAAAGTGAATCGTTTTACGGCTGTGACAGACAGCTGGGAGAGTTCCTCGACAATTTGTTCTTCAGTCATGTCAGACAGGCATCGAGCTCTGTCCCGTACTTTGCCTCTACACGAGTTAAGTGTTTTGTGCGCTGAGACAGCGACCTTGATGTTGACAAATTCTTGTATTTTGAGGAGATTCAAGGATTGTTGTCTGACTGGGGCCCTATATAATATCACAGCAAACCAGTACATACAGATCGTCTCGAAGTCAGCATACTGTGTCTGACTGGGGTATCGCAACCGCTGTATGATAACACAGCAAACTAGCACTTATATTAATACAGTAATCTTGAACGCGACCTTATCTCACCCCCTGATCCGGACGCGTGGGCATAATTAGGCTCAGTTGCGTCTTTTCGTGACAAGTTTCGATAGTCGTGGGTTCAAAGAATAGATTCGCTCCTACTATATTCTTTGGTTTGTCAGCACTCACACGCGCCCGTTCGTTTCACCAAAGAGCAAAACGTGCGTTTTCCCTCAAGCTCATGAACGCTGATGTCAAGGGGATATCGTTAAGAGCCTGGCGAAACACAAATACGGTGGGGATACACTCACGTTCCTAATCATTGAAGATTCTGTTGAAGTAATAAAATAAAGAGCAACACGTCAAATTGGCCATCATGTTTATCAAAAATCCAATGACTCTCAACCAATTGCACCAATTCCCGGTACATTGGCCGCGACGCCATCAGACAAGCACACCAGCACCACTGATCGATGATATAATGCATGGTTAATGCCGAATACATATTATTGCTCCTGCCTTCACTGACCTAGACGAGTCACTCAAGGGACGGGTACAGTGCCTGATCCCAAGCGTCTGACCACATAATTTGTAATAGACATATCGCTGTAGGCTTGAATCGTCACTGTCTCTCCCTGCAATCACAACAAGGAATTAATTGGATCAGGCGACTCGTCTCTTGGGGCTAACACCGCAACAATTACGGCTCTGCGTAGATGCACATGGACCTGAAGGGCTGTACAGTTTCTTATTTTGGAAGTATCAGGTGACTGGACCCGATGTATGAGTTTAAGAGGGTCAATGTGCGAGCTTGATGGAGGAGATATTGTATAACGAATATCTCATGGTGGGATAGTGGTAGGGTTA
Organism: Haliotis laevigata; assembly: GCA_008038995.1. NCBI lineage: Eukaryota > Metazoa > Mollusca > Gastropoda > Lepetellida > Haliotidae > Haliotis > Haliotis laevigata. Next base: position 160,788 of record VKKT01002207.1, on the reverse strand, counting down.
GTCAGAAGAAACAGTTTGAAAAATAGGAAGATCAAACGGTCTTCGCTTCCCTTGAGTGGATGGTTGCACACAACATAGATCTGTGAATAATGGTAAGAGCTTGGTCGCGTTCATCTGGATTTCCTGTCGTTGCTTCAAGACGTTTATTCAAGCATTGTTCAGTAGACCATCGACTTGATACATACAGGTTGAAAACATGTCACATTGGATATTTTTTGCTTGTTGTTTTGGCTGGTTGGTTTGTTGTTTAATGCCACATTATTCAATATTGTAGCATACTATTATGCTTTGTGATGTATTGCTTTGCTTTTGAGAAAGCTATGGAGTCTGAGGATGACGAATTTACAACAAGAAGCAGGATAACGTCGGCTACTGTATAGATACAGTTGAACATTATTCTAGCACCACCTACATTTTATATGATAACTTCGAAAACACTATCTGTTCTCGTATCTGCTTTGAAAACCTAATAACGCGAATTAAAATGGTAACCGAAACAAATGTACACTGATTAAAACCAAACCAAATCTGAAATTATTACCATTGACCTACGCAATACAATGTGATGCATAAACAAGAGGTAGTGGGCGGACATAGTGATCATCGAAAAGGGATCCTGTGAACAAAATAACTTGGGCTTATTTTCCTACCTCAAAAGCAATGATCTGTAAAGCAGTATGTTGCTGTACCCTTAAAACCGTTAATCTGCTTCTATAATTGAGGGAATAACAAGAAGCGAAAAAGCTTTAACCCAAATAATCCTGGAACGTTCTCAGAATGACGGGTTTCACCACTGATTACAACTACCACTTTGTGCATGGAAATATAGTTAATGGCAAGAAGGAGTTATGTTGTTTGTGGAGACTATTTTGGCACATGCTCGTGCTGAATGCACTCCTCATCTGTTTTCATTTAAACAAGAACATTTCAATGTCAAATTCTTGGTGTGTCCTACTGTTCTGTTTTTCGTTAAACCACCTGTCACTGCTTTTTGTAAAGCAACAGAATTTTGAAATAAATATTCTTTAAGGTTAATGTTCGTTTTTGTACTATTTACAGCGGTTTATGAAACTAAATACACAAACGCCCGATGACATGGTTCAAAGGACTAATTGTGGGGTGCTCATCAGTTGGAAACGTACAATAGACTCTGCGTTTAGCAGATAGTTATTGCAATTATAAAATTGGTTTGTGTCGGTTTCTTGGTGTGTCCTACTGTTCTGTTTCTCGTTAAATCACCTGTCACAACTAATGTTCTTTGACAGGGCACCAAGGGTCGTCGTAGTTATAAAGTAACAATATTTTTAAAAAACATCTTTGTTAAATATAGTTTTTTGTACTATTAACGGCGAAATATAGAACTAAATACACAAAAACCAGTTGACATGTTCAGGAAATCTGAGGACTGACTGCGGGATACTTATATTTCAGAAACAGAGAACTGACCCACTCCTTGAACACTCAACACCCGTGTCGAGACCATATCTTCTCCCTGAAATACAACGAAGATACAGTTATAGATTTAATTCACATAAATAAACACGGACAAGCAATCTGTCAACCTTGTCTTCGCTGACAGATTAACAAATATACTTAGTTCAGTTTCCCGGTCGGAGAGCTATATGGATTCTGTTAGACAAACTGACAGGTGGTTTTCGGCAAGCATCTTCTGAACAGGATTATTGGAATATTTTAATTTGGTATCAGTATCAATAAATCAAAGGAACTGTGAAAGCTGGTTCAAAGTGAAGGCTTTTTGTGGGAAATGTTGGGTATCCTTCAAAGCAAGTTCTGGACACCCCAGTACACATTCGAATATTTCTTGGGTGACAAATGTACACCTAAACTCGGAGATGTGCAAACACTTTAAGTACTGGATGAGTGAAATGCGTGTAACAGCACTTTTTTAAGCGTTTGAAGTATTCCAGTTAGATCACAGCATGTCAGCTTACTGTGGAACGAAAGTCAGAAGTGATGCTGGTCTCCGACCTTTTCTCCTCAACCATGAAGTTCCAAGTTAGATTTTATCTTCAGTAAGCCATGCTTGTTGTAAGAGGCGACCAACAGGATTGGGTGGTCAGATTCTCTAACTTGGTTGACGTATCCAGATTGCGAGATCGATACTGATGCTTTTGATAACTGTATTGTCTCATCCAGACTCGATTATTTAAAGATCGCCGCCATATAACCACTGCCCTTTACTGACTCTACAGGTACCATGTGTATCAGGGTAAACTCTGTTGCACAATGTCTATGTGTGTGTGTGTGTGTGTAATCATCAGCACGTCATGTCATGGGCATGTCACTGTAAAAAGACAATTCTAAAACACACCACTGCCCCTCACTGATACTACAGGTACCATGCACAACACAGATTTTAGATTCTCAACGATTGTCACTGGGGAAGGGGACGGTAATTAACTCCATCGATCGTTCTGGGTTTCATTTCAATTTGTCAAAATATGTGCACCGTAAACATCGAATCCAATCTGATATGACCTTGGTTTTTGTAACGTTGTCAGCGGCAGCAGGCTTTGGATATCAACATCATCTACAGCTCCGTGGTCGTTTCAAAAGGGAAGTCTTCAGATTCACAGAGATAGTTCTAAAGAAATTTTGTGCTGTTCTCAAGATCATCAAAGCTTTCTGATCGAGCTGGCCGTGACTCCTTTGTTGGAGAGGGAAATTTAATCCAATATATGTCTTGTCCCATGGTAGTACAAAACATTTTGAAGCATCTCAGTGATATTGAGCGAAGTCGGCAACTTAAGGTTGTCTCACTGTCCCTGAACAATATTGTTTTTTCCATTCTACTGAACCATGTTTTCTCACTGAGCGTATTTGTATTTTGAGACATAGTCTAAATATGTTCAACATCTATGCAGCGAATACTTGCACCTACGTTCATGATAGTTTACTTCTACACAGATGATACTTTAATCTGCGTAAATGATACTCTAATCTACATATATATAATTTCATCTATGGAGATGATACTTAAAATGTACTTATATGATTCCATTAAGGTATGTTATAAATACATCTGGCTTAATTAATAATAACCGACTCGTTTGACTTTCTACCTTGACGTGTCTTTAGTGAAGGACAACCAAAACCTTCTGTCAAGTACAGTTCAGCCAAATGAAAATATACGACTAACATACATCATATCAATATGTTTGAATACAATATATCCTTAGTTTTTTTAAAGAACATCCAACTAGGGTGATAACTTCACCAAACGATATCACGGTCTCAGTAACGATGCGCACAAATACAATATCATACATGGAGATGAAAGTATAATTGACGTTGATTAAAGTATTATCTGTGTATCTCCAACTTAGGTGTTAACCTTTTTTGACAGTGGCCATCAGACTGTTTCAATTCAAATGGAGCAATTCCTCTCCATCCAAATTATATATTTTCAGAAACTAAACGTTATTTGCAGGGAAAATAAAAAAACGATATTGAAAGTATTGTATTGTCTGAAGTGTGGATCACTCGTGTTGAATAAGTGAGTTAGTGTGGTAGGTTTGTACACATTGTGTACATGTAGGGAATGGATGCATTAAGACAGTATGGATAGTGCATGCATTATTCTGGTTCAGAATTACGGATTCTGAAGAACACTGAAGGCACCATGTCAAACTTTAGTGGAGAGTCGAGATGACAATATTCACATGAGGGTCATACTTGTGCATTCACAAACATGGAACGGATGAATACTCTTCTGCACACACTGCTCTGTCTAGACAATGTAGTGATCAACATAAGTATCGATCTACGCAATTGGGATACGTTGATGTGAAAACCAAGTCGGCTGCCTGATCACTCGATGGCCCTTCACGATAAACATTGGGTTGCTGAAGACCAGTTCTAACCCGGGTTCTTGATTTTAAAAGCACGAATTGCTTTTGATTTTAGCCGAAATATTAAATCCCTTTGGGTCGAGACAATTATTTGGGTGGCGGTCGCGGAAAGGGAACAAAACACGTTTTCAAGTGGTATTATACTGACCATGTATGTGTGACAACTAATGTTTGATGAGATTTAACATTGAATGCATGTTCATTTGGTGCCGTTGTGAACTAAGATAAATGATATACCTTGAATAAAACATATCTTACATTAGGGATTACACTTTTATCCGTTAAGTAGAGAGTTTAAGACATTTAACGGGCAGAACAGACAGTCTGCGATCCAACTCACTCAGTTACCATTGCTTTCACTACAATGAAGTCTGACAACTTGTAGGCCTTATCAAATAGTTTGTGTGCTCATATACAACCTATTACCAATGGCAATGAGTTTGTGAAGGCAAACTATAACTCCGTCACGATGCCCCGATACATGTTTGTGCTAAAATACATCATTCACCACGGGCATAATATACAATAGACGGTTGCTCGACCCACCTCCAACATTTACCGTTAGTCATCCCAGACAAGCTATGGCATTATCTGCGCTTTGAGGAGGATTCCGAGGCGTGTAAATAAACGACTTGATGCCATTCAAAAGTCACTGGAACGGCAAAACAACTCACGTGTCTCACAAGGCAACATGTTCACGTGATCTGCAGATGGACCCTGGTCCCACGTATATGTGCACAGAATGAGACATACAAGCCGGATGTTTGGATACCTTTGCAGTGTCTGCTAATTAGATAAGTCGACATGAATATGTATCAGCTGTGCTGGTGTACGAACATGTATTCAGTTTGAACATTACATTCAAGCATTTTGTTTCAGGTTCATATTTGTTGGAGGGCATTGTGTCTCACAGATTAAATTTCAGATTTTTATATATTTTCCTTTTATTATTGTGATTAAAAGTCTCATACTCACAATAATAGTAAGGGGATGTATTAATCGACTGTATAAAATGTCCAAATGAGCCTGCCTCATGCCAAGAACCCGGAAGCACTTTCACGGGATATGCAAATATAGCTGTGCCCGTCAAAGTGTTTTTGCGCGCGATGACATTAGTTAGACAACGCCATTTCTCAGATGATGGACTCAGTGTTTCGTGATCTCCTTGACCGGTACTACTTGCAAACAAACAGTCAATTGATAAATATATGTCATTTCATATTGGTCTTGTTATTGTCCTCGGTCAGACTTATTGGCCCTTGGCGTTGCCTGGAGAAAATGTCGTTCCTTTGGCCAATTTGATTGACCTTGGACCCATAACAAGGTCAGTATAAGAGTGCCCATTTCATAACACAATAAGTGTAGTACATAAGATAGAATCCAATTTGTCTATCATATTTAATAGACAAATGATAAAAGAGGGAATAACAACGAGGCACAAAGAATTAATTGATTATTGATTAACGATTAGCAGATATTTTATAACAGGTTGATTGAATGTAGTATATGGCAGTTCGTGAGATTCAAACGCCCATCGAACGTGTAATTTCCCTCACTGCTTTTCATAGTCGGGATATCTTTGGATAGATCGACTCTGTGGCCTAGTGGATTGAGCGTCGGTCCGGAGAGCAGAAGGTCGGTGGTTCGATCCACAGCTACGTCAAAGCGAAAAGAAGTAAAACTATGGTACTTGATGTTGCCCTATCTGGCTGTCGTCGTTGAGGGATAAAACAAGGACATTTTGGCTCGAAGTCAACATACTTTGTCTGACTGGGATATCTAAACCGCTCTATGATATCACAGCAAACTAGCACATACAAAACGGACCAATGTAAATACAGTAATCTTGAACGCGACCTTATCTCACCCTCTGATCCGGACGCGTGGGCATTATTAGCTTATTAGTCTTTTCGTTGCAAGAGTCGACAGTCGTGGGTTCGAATAATAGATTTACTTGGATCATTTTCTTTGGTTTATTGGCACCCACACGCTCTCGTTCGCTTCACAAGAGCAAAACGTGCGTTTTTTCTCAAACTCATAACTGCTGATGACAATGAAATATTGTTAAAAGCCTGGCGAAACCCTAACTTGCTCACTGAAATACGTAGGCAGCAAACACACGTCCCTAATCATTGAAGATTCTTTTGAAGTAATAAAATAAAGTGCAACACGTCATATTGGCCATCATGTTTATCAAAAAACCGACGACACTCAACCAATTGCACCAATTCCCGGTACAGTGGCCGAAATGCCATCAGACAAGCACACAAGCACCACCGATCGATGATATAATGCATGGTTAATGCCGAATACATATTATTGCTCCTGGCTTCACTGACCTAGACGAGTCACTCAAGGGGCAGGGACAGTGCCTGACCCAACAAGCGTCTGACCATATAGTTTGTAATAGACATATCGCTATAGGCTGGGATCGTCACTGTCTCTCCCTGCAATCATAACAAGGAATTAATTGGATCAGGCGACTCGTCTCTTGGGGCTAACACCGCAATAATTACGGCTCTGCGTTGATGTATATGGCCCTGAAGGGCTGTACAGTTTTCTATTTTGGAAGTATCAGGTGACTGGACCCGGTGTATGAGTTTAAGAGGCGGATTTGTTAGCTTGATGGAGGAGATATTGTATAACGAATATTGATAGGGCAGAAACAGTTTGAAAACTATGACGATCTCTGCTTCCCTTGAGTGGATGGTTGCAGACAACATTGATCTGTGAATTATGGCAAGACCTTGGTCGCGTCCACCTGGATACCCTGTCGTTGCTTCAACGCATATATTCCAGCAATGTTAAGAAGACCATCGACTTATCAGATACAGGTTGCAAACGTGTCATATTTTACATCATTTTGTCTGCTTGTTTGTTGGCTGGTTGGTTTGTTGGCTGGTTGGTTTGTTGATTAACGCCGCACTCAGCAGTATTGTAGCTATATATCGGCGGGTTGTAAATAATCATTTCTGGACAAAACAATCCACTGACTGACATCATGAGCATCAATCTACGCAATTGGGATATGATTATATGCATCATCCAAGTCAGCGATGCTGACCACCCCATCATGTTAGTCATCTCTCTTTTTCAAGCATTGGTGGCTGAGGACCAATTCTAACCCTGATATTCACAGGGCTCCTGTTACTGTTACTGTCTCATGTAGGTACCATTGCATGATATACGTTAACTTCAAGATTCCTAACTTCATGGCTCAGAACAAAGGCTCAAAATCTGCTGTTCACCATCTTAAAGATGGTGACAAATTAGTACCTAACAAATCAGAAATTGCAAATAAAATTGGCGAAACACTTGCCAAAAATTCTTCATCGGCAAATTATGTCCCTGAATTTCAGAGATATCAGAAACAACA
>VKKT01002203.1:20508-42937 GCA_008038995.1 Haliotis laevigata | reverse complement strand
ACTCATCTTTTGGAAATGAAGAAACATATGGGCTACAAAACACTAACCCGATATTCCTCCTCCAATAAAGGAACTCATCTTTTGGAAATGAAGAAACATATGGGTTACAAAACACTAACTCGATATTCTTCCTCTAATAAAGGTACTCATCTTTTGGAAATGAAGAAATATATGAGCTACAAAACATTAACCCGATATTCTTCATCTTTTCGAAATGCACACTGAGACATCAATATTGGTTGTCTGACATATTTGTGCATCTATCTAACGATATTGTTTCACTGTCAGTTTTATAGACACATAAACTCAGGTACATACATATACATCAGCGATGCCCATATATCTCAGCTCAACCATTTTCTAAAGCATCTGAAAAAGCTAACAATAGATCGAAAGTGAAATACGAGCACGTGAAACGTCGTAGCCTAGCAACAATTAGGATCACCTGCAGGGTCGAGCACCTGAGATATACCGTTATGATGTGGTGATCATGACTGTCACCATATCGGTGACAAAGAAGATGAAACGAAAGCCGTGGACACATTACGGGGCTTCTGTATTCAGACGGAACATCCAGGAAAATATAAGTGTTATACAATGGTGTTACCTTGACATAACAGCCCATGATCTTGACACAGATGCATTATACGTCTGTACTGTTTAACGCCATGTAGAAGAATTACTAGATGTTGCAGTGGCGCTGACTTGGTTCAAACAGTGAACGATGAAGGGAATCAAGCGGAATCCATAGCGTGTATAAACAATCATTCAGCGTAGTTAATCACAAGCGAGTGGTGTTTTTGTAATAATTTGCAAGTCCGAGGGACCTATTAAGAAGACTTAACTGTTTTTATTTGGCATCCAGCATTCATTTTGCTGCTACCAAGGGGTCTAGTCAATCGTTCATTGAAGCTTAAAGTACCAAATGAATCACGCTTCGATTTTAACACATGAGTGTCCCATGACAATGAAAGCAACATCAATCTGCAGGGACATCTTCCCATATATACTATCTCAACTCCAACAAATTACAAAGCATTGATTATTGTTTGCTACATGTGTACATGGATACCCCAACACGGATGTATATCAATGGGACAGTTGGTGTAGTATTTCGCTCTAGTTCTTATTGATAATATTGATAACATTCTGTACGTTTGAGACTGCGATTCTGTACGTCTGATACCTTACTTCCGTATGTTTGAGACTGTGATTTTATATTTCTGATACCTGACGTCTGTACGTTTGAGACTGCGATTTTGTACGTCTGATACCTTACTTCCGTATGTTTGAGACTGTGATTCTATATTACTGATACCTTACGTCTGTACGTTTGAGACTGCGATTCTGTATATTTGATACCTTACGTCTGTACGTTTGAGACTGTGATTCTGTATGTCTGAAACCTCACTCCCGTACGTTTGAGACTGTGATTCTGTATGTCTGAAAACTCACTTCCGTACGTTTGAGATTGTGATTCTGTATGTCTGAAACCTCACTTCCGTACGTTTGATACCGCTCCTCATGCAAGAATCCAAACGGTCATATTGCTGTCTATTCATGTCCACTATGAACGTTTTGTTTGTTTGTTGTTCAACGCCACACTCAGCAATACTCTAGGTATGTGGTGTCGGTCTGTAAACAATCGAGTCTGGACCAGACACTCAAGTGATCAACAGCATGAGCATCGATCTGTGCAATTTGGATGTGAAAAGGGTTCTAAACATATACTTTTGATATCAAGTCACCTAAATACGCCGAAATATATACCATTGTCATATACTTAATAACGAACTCATTCCGCAATTTTATTGTTTGGCCTGTCATAAGAGTCGGACCAAGCGAACAGGGTGATTAGATTTAGTTATTGGTGGTTGAATTCTGCCACCTTAACCTGAATACGTACATCGTTGTCTATAATATCAACCACTGGATGGCCATGTCCTGGCGTAATCATTTCCATGTTGTTTATTTATAGATGCCTCTGCCATATAGCTGAACCATTGATTCCGGTGTTAAACAACAAACACACAACAAAAAGCCTCATTTAGATATAAATGGCTTGCAGGCTTACGTTGAAGGACAGCTATTCTGTATAATGACGGCATTGTGTCCTCTGATTTATAACACAACTATAACACAATCGGGTTCTCGTCAGTAGAGCGTTATTCTTCTTGTGTGATAAAATTAATCGATTTTTCCTTTTATTTGTGTAGAGATAAAAGAAACTCATAAAAGTGTCCATTATATTACTCTCACAGTGGTTGGCCCAAACTCCATCGCTGTGATGCTTATATTAATGAAGAAAAGCTGTTAACGAAGGCTGATATCGACTTGGCAGGTCAGTTATGACCACTGGTGAATATTTAACAGTATCAGTAATTAGATGTCATGGGTTGGGTAAGAGGAATAGGATGTCAGCACACAGTTAGCACAGTTCCCTAACAACTGATTATAGCCATGTAATTTATCTTATTACGTTTAATCGGTCTCCAAGGCGGGTTATCTGATCCAAATATCTAGATATCATGATTCCACACTATTTCATTGCTCTAATTGTGTTKGAGTGGATGAGTGAGTTATAGTCGGACAGATTAAAGTGAATTGCATTCCGCAATCCCTAATATACAAGAGATCGATGAGGTGAGCATCCAGCCACCGACGATGTATTGACTTAAGAGCGAGGTCTTCGTTATCTGTTTTGTATAAAACACATTTTCACGCTGTGTAGCCATTGTAACTGCCAGTCACATTTAGGTATAGGTCATTTGGGACCACTTCTTCCTAGACTGTCCCAAAAGCAGCCAAGGGAGGACTTCGCTTAAGTCCACAGACAGATTTTGAGACTAGTCAAACTCATAAATGTGGATTCTCAAAAATTTAACATCATAGATAAAAACGAAAAGCAGCTCTGTCAAAAATGTTGATTTTTACTTTGTACAACATTATTTCGCGTACCAATCTTAACGGAAAACGCAATGCCAAGATAAGAGGTACACATTTAGATCTTGGATATGGTATGTATATTTTACCTGAAACTTGGAAACAGACTATAGAGGAATATGGATACATAAACATCAATGACCTCGATATACATTCTCTTCAACGGGATTTCATATCCCCAGGGAAACGTTCAAGATTATGATACGATAAATTTGTATCTGAAAATGTTAACCTCATATTTGGCAAAAATGGGAAACATTACTTGATTGTATTGATTTTGATTGGCATATGATTTTTTATATTTGCAGAAAGAATTTAAGAGATGTGAAACTGTTAGATTTTAACTTTCAATTTCTGCACGGAATTGTTTATACCAAAAAATAACTTTCTATAATGAATCTTGTTGACAATACGATATGTCCTGTCTGTAATGTTCCTAGTGAGACTTTCTGCCGTGTATATTTGGAATGTGATGAAACCAAAACCTTCTGGAAGAAACGTGAACATTGGATCAGGGAGTTAATTTGACAAAAACTTTGATTTGGTTTGGCATTTTAGGTAAAAACCCATTACTGAATCTCCTAATTTTCTCTGCTAAGACCTGCTCTTTGAAGAAAAACAATTCCAAAAGTTGATAATTACTTAAGAATATTGAAAGACATATTCACCACTGAAAAATTCATTTACAGGAGAAATAATACTTTTGAAAGCTTATCAACCAAACGGATTCCTCACATCCCAGTATTTAATCCTGAATAACTGTTTAACGAAAACATATGGCTGTTGATATTCATATTTAGTATATTATATCTCTGTTGAGCCCACAAGCTGTTATGTACACATATTCTTCTGTATGCTTGCATTCAACTAATTGGGAACAAAAAAAAATATGCGGGCGAGTTATATGGTGTTTGTTATCAAATTTTCAACATGTATATCGACATACTTTTTAAGGCAAGTATCAGCAGTAGTAGATCAGTATTACCAATATTACCGCTGAAGACCCGGGTTCGATTCCCGACATGGGTTCAATGTGTGAAGCCCATTTCTGGTGTCTCCCGCCCTGACATTGCTGGAATATTGCTAAAAGCGACGTAAAACCATACTCACTCACTCACCAGTGGCATCCTTGGTTTTTGATTTACAAGCTCAAGTTGGACCATTGTTATGGAATGATGTTCGTCTCCTTCACCTCCTTAATTCAGTTGAAAATCCCATCGGATTAAATTATTGTCGCAGTACTGAAACAACCTTTACGTTTGTCATGATACAATGGAAATAAACATGCTGTTTTAAATAAGGAGCCGGGGTATCTGTAGCTTTAATCGCGCTAAATTGAATTTCCAACAGGGCGAGCAGTTCATCTCCTAATTACAGCGATAGCTGAGTGAATATGTCACTAATTGGAACAGATACAGCACATCACCACAAGAATATGTTCCTGTCGGATTAACAGTACAGGAAACAGGATCACGAGGGACTCTTCCTTGAGACTGCCGACCTTGTGATTGGCAACCAAATCCAATACAAAACGCCATTGCTGGAAACATGACACTGGCAGAGTTAAGCTACTAGATATAATTCTACCAATTTATAAGGTTCTATCTAGTTTGGTTGCTATTTACAGGAATTAGAGATATATCACTCAACTGATGAGGTGCGATATGACAGTATCAATGTGTGTCTTAATACTGAAATGGATGAACAATGGTATTAATGTCCAGGAAGGTTTACTATCATTGACAACTATATAAAGTAAATCTTGTAGCCTTCAGTAGTAAGGGATAATCACAAATAGAAGCGACAAATCCCTTTTAAATGGCAAATCTAAAAGCAAAAGTGAAGCTAGTTTATTCAAGGAAGCAAACATGGTCATTTTGTCGTGCTGATAACGTTAGAAAGATCGTAAACATTAGAAAGTGCAGTCATTTTCAAGATTCCGGTGTCCTCAGGAAATCACATAAGTAACGATAACCGAGCACACTTTCAATATCTGGTGTACCTTCGCCAACTGAAAGAATACCCCTGACCCTCCTCATTGATTGTATCAGACGTTGAATATGACTTTGAAGTATTGTGTTGCAATCTTGATGGAAGGCTTGTTCCAATACATCAAGATTTTGTACAGGAGAATCTCTCTGGCGTATCCTGAAACCCAGAATATTACAAACATGCTGTATGGGATTAAGATTTGGATTTCAGGCGGGCCAAGGTAGAGATGCCTCTTGACGTATAAAATCGCCAACGGTGTGGCCTAGCATTGTCGTCCATTAACGCTGTCCTTGTGTTCAGCAGAAGATGGTCATCGAGATGTGACACAACATTGTATAGGATATCAGGGATGTTCCGTTGTTTGATCGTCACAAGGTCGCCTTTACAAGCACCTGAGGCACCCCAACACCGCCAATGAACCCCCATCAAACGGCACTCCAAGATATTCCGTTGTGCGTATGCAGTGGTCGGCGGCGCCAAACACGAGTTCGGCCATCAGCCATGAACAAAAAAATACTTTCGTCCGACGACGTTGTGGAAGCCACTGTTTTTAACCCGCCATTTGAACTGAACGGATGAAGTCCTGTGATAATGAGAAGGGCTGTATCCTTCCTGGGGGATGTCACTCGTGGTCGACCTGAACGGCAACCTTAACGTCATTAGTTTGTTGATGTTTTCTGGCCAGTCGATTGATGGATGACAACCTGCATGTCTTGCAATAGTTATCAACGACATTCAATCATTCCGTAGACCAATAACCCGCCATCTTTGAGCAGTTGTCAGTTGAGGAGGCTTATTAACAACGAAAACCATTGATTTTCCAAGTTAACCAGCTGTGAATACAGTATACTGAAACTTAATATACTTCAGTATACTGAAACGCTTAATAACGGGTATACGTATTACAAATGACGCTGGCCTTTGATCGTAGCAGAGGACCATGGATGCTGACAGGAGGAGAAGACCAAGATGCTGGATGGTGTGCTGCTTCATCACAACAAGGGTTGTGTTACTGCAATTATGTATCGATGTATCTTATGTTTGTCCGTGCGTACTTGTAAACCAGAACATCCTGTCATTTTGTTCATCTGCATTGCTGTCAGCATCCAGCGGTCATTGACCAGATGAGACATCTCACTTAACAAACTGTAAATTCTACATCGTGATTTTGGTTTTCATGCGAAATATAAACTTCTGTTTGTGTTATGTACATGGTATACCTTTCCGATCTGAAGGAGCACGGTAACGTGTGTCACGACCTTACAAGGACACGACCTTTCTTATGAATAATGGAACAGGAAGGTCACCAAAGACACAGGTAACACCTTCAAGTCCGCTTCTGTTTAATAGCTCCACATCACGACATCAACACACACAACGTGCTGGAGAATGTGCCAAGTGTTCTGAGGTCATCGCAGAGGACCTTATCACCATATTTAACATTTATTTGGAAGTACGCGTTCTCAGGAGAGTATAGATTCGAGTACTTTGGGGGGTTGAGTCCCATCCGGGATTCGAACCCACAGTTTCAAAGTAAGACCCCTTATCGCCAGCTGAGAGGGTTAGATTGCTGTCTTTATGTGACTTTCTACAAAATGTTTCATCATATTACCAGGTACTGTCAGAGGACAGACCCTGTAGCCATCAACAGTACACGGTCAACTCCTAGAGTTAATCTTCAACACATGAGGCAGATCCGTGTTTTTCTTGCGCAGGTAGTCTATGACTGATCATGGCTAGGCCGTAACGCCTTTGCATATTTATTGCTTATTTGTTTGTATGATGCTGTATTGCATGTATCCGCAATGAGATATGACCCAGGGGGTCTATCAAGTGAAACATTGATCTCTCACCAGTCCAAAACTTTAGGATGTTTTCATGACTGCTATATCATCAAACATTTAAACAATGTCTTTCTGTCTTCGACCAATGAAAACTTTCAGCAATGCTCAATGCATACTCAAAGCATGTTTTATGAAACACAATGCACCAGAGACTAGTGAAACCGATTCATCTATGAATAAAGATTCAGAGTGACAAAACACTAACAAGACGATGACAAGTGGGGTGACTTCAACTTTCCTATTAGCCATTTTTCTCTGTGTAAAGCAATTTTCCAGGGACAGAAGCCTTTTGTTTCTACGTTTCTCAAATTTCGAATTTCTATTACTACGAAGTGTTTTCTGAAGCGTCATGCGACTTTAGCTAAAAAGTTCTGTGATCTGGTTACAAGTCTCATTTGTGTAGCGTAGTGTTAAAATGTTTATGGAGGACATATGGAGTAATTTCCAAAGAGGATCGTGATACGCTCACGTTTAATGAATACCTGATATCCTTCCTATTCGTAAACACATACTTATGGTAATGTTGAAAGTGTACAGTCAATTCTTCCTATTCGTAAACACATGCTTATGGTAATGTTGAAAGTGTACAGTCAATTCTTCTTTCGTAAAAATTCGTAACCGGTAGGGGAGGACATGTTTACCCTGTTTCTGTGAACACCAGCTGAAGATGGAATGTGTTTTGACGCATAGTCAGCGCTGGTTATTCTCTGGCGTCGGTGTTCTATGTGGCGTTGGTGTTCGGTGTTCTAGGATTAAGAGACTAAGGGACTGTTGTTTTATCTGTATTCATCATAACTTTCTACTGCGTACATTGTATATCATGTCGTATGTATAAACACCTTGATGTCTTCTTCAACAAAGGCGACTTGACACTACCTTACACAAAACATAAACCGTTGAATACATTCCTGACACTAATTTGCACGAAACATAAACCGCTGCATACATTCCTGACACTACTTTGAACAAGAGACATTCGTTGCATACATTCCTGGCACTACTTTGCACAAAAGACAAACAGCTACATACATTCCTGACACTAATTTGTACAAAACAGAAACCGCTGCATACATTCCTGACACTACTTTGAACAAAAGACAAACCGCTGCATACATTCCTGGCACTACTTTGCACAAAAGACAAACCGCTGCATACATTCCTGACACTACTTTGCACAAAACATAAACCGCTGCATACATTCCTGACACTAATTTGCACAAAACACAAACAGCTGCATACATTCCTGACACTTATTTGTACAACAGAAACCGCTGCATACATTCCTGACAATAATTTGCACAAAACATAAGCCGCTGCATACATTCCTGACACTAATTTTTACAAACAGAAACCGCTGCATACATTCCTGACACTACTTTGAACAAAAGACAAACSGCTGCATACATTCCTGACATTAATTAGCACAAAACACAAACCGCTGCATACATTCCTGACACTAATTTGCACAAACATAAACCTCTGCATAATTCTTGACAAAACATAAACCGCTAAATACATTCCAGGCACTACTTTGCACAAAACAGAAACCGCTGCATACATTCCTGACACTACTTTGTACAAAAGACAAACCGCTGCATACATTCCTGACACTAATTTGCACAAAGCATAAACCGCTGCATACATTCCTGACACTACTTTGCACAAAACAAAACCGCTACATACATTCTTGACACCACTTTGAACTAAGTACAATCCACTAAATAAATTCTTGACACTACTTTATAGAAAACACAATCCGCTACAAACATTCCTGACACCAGTTTGATCAAAATGCAATTCTTTACATAGTACATTCCTCACATTACCCTGTAATTCATGCCCATTTTATTATCCGAACCGTACAATGGATAATTATCTAATGATCTTGAAATTTTGTGTCTCTTTCATTTTAATTATGGATTTGATTGTGTCTGTATGCAACCTACAAGTGTACACTGCACCTACAAGCGTACACTGTATAGCACTATTCCACTGTGTTTATAACACTGTCTCCTACACGCCGCGGTACGGGATAACGTCTTGTTTTTTTTCCACGCTCCACATAATCCTGTCCGTATTGTACCCATTGATCTTGTGTAGTATCGACGATAGCCTATTACATGATCAGATTATGAATTATTTATATTTTGTCTAGTCTGAGTTTACCTACAATATCAGATTAAAAGCTAAAACATGAGTGATTAACGACAATACATCAATCAGTTTAGTCTTTGATCCAGAATACACCTGCGCACGTGACCTGTTCTCTCGGGAAATAAGCCCGAGGGTTGTCTCAGAGACTGCGTCCAAGTCGCACAGACCATGTGATACAATTACGAAAGTATGGCTAACAACTGTCAGTTGTAAAGAAGAGTTATAAAGAGAGACACAATTAGTAAAGTTCTTCGATGCTCCTATTGGCTAGAATTCATTTGGGGACGTAAAGCTGGTAAAAAGATCGCGTTTCGTATTCGTACATATCGATTAGCTTTCTGCTATCTCTTCCCGTCCGAAGAACATGTTTAATTTGATTGAAATGTAGACGGCTGTGTTCGCCTCACTGGCTAACCAATCCAAATAAACCTTCGCACTCGAACGTTAAACGGGACAAGGGAGGGCTTGATTCAAAGCTTTATGTACACACAAAGTCAGCTTGTTTTGCAAAAACATGACCTAAGATGTGATTAAAGGGAACAAGAGCAAAGGTTAATGACAGTACGCCTTCGAAATGATACACAACGCTCTGTTGATGTTTGTGTTTTATTGCTTATAATTCTACAAATTCGTCCAGTTCATTTTGAAAACTTTAGTGGAAATTTAATATTTTTGATAGAATAAAGTATAGATTTCTCCTGAATAATGATGGGGTGTTTCGCTTCTATTTATTTGAATCTGTCCTTGCTAGTACATTCCGAAAAAGAATTACACCACACACAGATTATACCGAAACAGTTGCCAGTGAAGCTGCCACTATCTGTGCAGGATTACGTCGCAAAGGTGCAGGTATGTTAAACGTTAATATAAGCGACCAACGGTAAGTCGATTTGATATGCTAGTTGTTCGGTGTTGCTCAGTAATTTAATAATTTCTTTGATTAAGCTGGAATAATGAGTAAAATGTTCTGAAAAATATTTCCGACCTAACAACCTCCCACCTCCAAAACCCGCTCCCACCCGTTCCTCTACGAATCAAATTGAAAGCTTCCTTAGTCGTGACATGAGGCATATTTTTAATCCAGTATTCTCTTCACGGTTTATCAAATGAATATTTCATCTGAGGTTGAGTCAGATTCCCCACAATAATGAGGTGGTTTGGGGGGATGGTTCGCAGGTGCGGCAGGTGCCTTAATTACACAGGATGGAGCTGAATGGCAGAAATTATATATCTGTCGATAACTTGCATCACGCACCAATCCTGCGTGTTACTTCCGGAGATAGGAATAAAATAATAAATCATTACAAAAGTGTTATAAACAGCCACTCTGGGCTAACTGACGGCAGTGGCCGCAGATAATCACTGACGTCGCTTTAAACCTAGAGCATTGACACTATCACATATGACAAATGGCAACGTCCGAGAGCGAATTGTCAGCAACATCCAATAAATGATTACTTATTGAAAAACAGCAATGCCACTGGGGTTTCATATCTCGTATTTCTCCGATGAAAAGTGAAAAAGGACACCATCCCCCCTCAACACTTACCCCTGCTCAAATCCCGCTCAACACCCACACAAACACAAACACAAACACGCGCACACACGCACGCACGCTCACACACACACAGAGCAAAAGTACTTCTGTGGAGCGTGAAGGTCAGGGTGACCTAACGGTTGAGGCCAGAAATATTTTCACCACCGTCGAGATGCAGGAAATAAAGCTTGCTGAAGTAATTTGTGGACGCTGAAAGTGTGTCCAAATTAGCAGTTGTAACGCTGGGCTCTAGATGATAAAAAAATGTTTTCAAATCTAGAAAGTGACCAAAAAGGCCTTTGGCACATATCGCCCACACGAGGTGACAGACACTGTCAATTATCTAAAAGACGGAGGAAACGTTGTCATAAAAGACTCATGAGGTAAATGCCTAAATGGTGAATTGTGTATACAATGAAACACAATGTCAAAGGCTTTGTTCCTATTATGGAAGAACAGCATTTCGCCTAACGCCTAACACATTTCTGTTTTGTAACACGCAGACAGAATGAATCTGGCCATTCAAACGTTCGCTCTCCAAGCCGAAGGCCTGGTTTCCGTTTCACACATTGGAACAGTGTGTGAAGCTTATTCCTGGAGTTCGAATTCACTACATCACTAGAATATTGCGCAAAATCACTCAATCTAGCCTCCACGATTAATGTAATAAACCGCATAGTTTAGCACATGTATGTATGACTTGTGCTGCATTTTCACAACCTCTTGCTAAGGAGTAACCTGAGATAACTATACTCGTGTTCTTCGTTTTAGCCTTTGACGTCAAAAATCCAAAACGAGGCTTAGGGTCACAGGGTGCACAGGTAATCGGAAACAGAGAGGATGATATAGTGAAAATGTCTTTGTCCTCTTTTAAGTGATGCAGAAAACTTATAGTACTCAACAATACATTCACCAGTAGCTTCAGCAATATAGTTAAGTGCTACGTATTCACTTTCACTTACAATGGACATAATTCACTAAAAAGCAAATTTTCACATGAATAAGTGATTACTGAAAACGTGTATCAGGTGATGAGTTGGTTGTGTGATGGATTTGATTTGTATCTGTATTGATGCATGTTTGACCCAAGGGATCACGATTGTGTTGATTAAAGTGTATAGATCACACGGGAGACCGTGTTGCTAAGACAGGTAATGCATGTTGGGTTTGTTGTCCATCAACCTCAATCAGCTGTTATTCTCGTAAGAACCAATCGCCGTCAACAAATCCAGGGCATGGAGTTAACAAAAGGGTATGTTGCCACCAGGATCAAGAAGATGGACATACTGAAGAGTTGTCAGTTAAGCACTGACACTGGACACACAGAAGTTGTTCTTGCCAACTCAGCGATGGTATTGGGCACACGGAAGGGTTTATATCAACTAAACAATAACATTGGACACACAGAAGGGTTTGTTGTCAACCCAGCAATGACATTGGACACACGGAAGGGTTTGTTGTCAACCCAGCAATAACATTGGACACACAGAAGGGTTTGTTGTCAACCCAGCAATGACATTGGGCACACAGAAGGGTTTCTTATGAATGCAACAATATCACTGTCTAGGACAGTCTTTCAGTATGCAACAACCTGACAGCATGGCCTAGGAGTGGCGTATTAGCGTGAAGGCATCCGTCCGATGTTCAGGACATGCCTGTCTTTTGTGTCTGAAAGGGAAATTTGAACAAATCATTATTGATCACATACAGCAAGTACAGTGAACAATGTTGGGATAAAACCTGCATTTGTCAAATCTCATAGGAGCTGTTGGCCACATCGACGGTAGCTTCTTTGTAAATAAATTCCTTGTAACCGATTATACGGCCCAAAGGAATGCCCGGACCGTCATAGTACGTACGGAACTTGTACAATAAACTATATGTTCAATCTTCGCGTGATCATATGGATTCGAGTACATTAATTGTATAATCGTTAATTCTGCAAATTAAGGGGGTGATCTGTTTCACATAATTTAATAGAAACGTGGTATTCATAACAACTACAGTGTTGAATATCATACATGTGTGAGAGTAAAAACAGCATCGTGTGAAAGTCTCTAGTCTATTTAAATGCAAAAGAATCCGACGCTGTGGTGAATATTCAACGATATAGCCAAACGGAATATGCCAGCAACGAATGATCAATTGAGTTACACACAGCTACAAAACGAACGGTTGCTGTATTTCTCGTTGATAATGCATAGTATGTCGTGCTTTCAGGTGGTAATTCTATAGGCTACAGGAAGTTCCGCCATTTTGTTTACTGAGCTCTTGCATCTAGGAGAGGCATCTATCGATCGCCGGTGTCGCTAATGGACATGCAGAAACTTAATTGATTAATACTCTTCATCTGTAAATGTAAATTAACTTGAGAAAAAGTTAATTGCCACCACTAGGTATATTTTAAACATTCCATGGTGCAGTTCAACTGGTTCCTGTTCGAAAAATAGGCATGAAGGAGTAACAGCCATGAACAACTGAGGCAAATTCTAACTCAGAAGTACTGAACATCCAAATAACCATCCTTCTCCTACCGAAATAGTTCCAACAATGCCTAACGATTACATCAAAATAAGGGCAGTCTCTATTTGATCACTTTAATGTCCATCTCAGCCTCTATTTGATCAACGCAACAGTTTATAATTTGTCTTAAATTGCCGAGCTTTACCTCTCAGGATATTCCCAATAAACCAAGACATTTCACTTTGTTGGAAACAGCACGCTGGCTATAAATTATGACGGCAAAAAGAACCCATTTTCCTCACAACTGTTTATTTTTCAATTACAACGCAGCGACACGAACGCTGGCCCGTGTACGTGCTATAAACATAATTGTTACTATCTTTAAGCAGTGGCAAATATAAAAAAATATACTTCAATCTCTCATCGATGATTTATTAAAGCAGAAAATAATTTTCAGCTCACCTAAATTGCGGAAAGGTGGAAATCCATTTCCGGTTACGCACATAAAAATGCGTGAGGTCATGTTTTCTTTCCCACTGTCTTTAAAGTAAGCCGTGTCATGTGACCAATCCTCGTCCCCAATATGGCGGCCTGTTTGTCATGTGACACCAGACTGACACGCCACAGGAAGACGACCATAATGGAGACCTCTTGCCTTACGATAATTGCATAGATTTTCCAGTTATGTCCGCGTAATTTTTCACCGGTAGACGGCGGTCGATGTGAAAATAACGTTGTAGCGACTATAAGCACCGAGGTGGGTTATCGGAAGACGTGGATGGGGTGATGGAAGGTTAGGATCCACGGCTCAAAGGGGTTCGACGATAAACCAAGACCGGAATTAGGGTCTGGAATTAGAATAATTGAAATCCCCCCAGCGTGGAAAACAAAACAATACTTCATTATCGACTTTTAAAATCACGATGTTTAGAAGCATCGACAGAAGAGCAACCGCCCACCCACGTTATTCTAATCCAGCAGAACCGTCTTGAAAAAAACAACATCTTTCATGAACTCACACTGGCCTGCTTGAAGCAATGGAGCTCCTCTTGGAACTGCCCTAAATTTAGCAAATGAAAACGATTTTTTTTTCAAATTCAATTATACAGTCAGTTATCATTGTTTTAAAAAAAATATAGCAATTTAAAACAACGTTATACTTGAGATTATTGATCACAGTAAACCTGTGATTCTATGCTGCTAAAAGCTCAGATGGTATTAACATGGGAATATAACATGATGTCTGACATCATATAACATCGCGTGTGTCTGCAAGATAATCCCTTAAAACTAGCATTTTCACAGTCTAGTTTGCAATACTATTAACGGCAGCTGTAAATAGACATAGGTGTAGGCAGATGGAGTACACAAACATCCTGCTATGCGCTTGCATATGCAGTTTACAATGTTAGTGTCATTTCTTAATCCAGAGTGAGTCTCCATTTCTCTAGGCCGTTAACAGTGAGATCCTACAGACATTTTGTACATATAATGCACATGTAATGTGATTCCAGTGTTACCATGTTGGTTCTTACAAAACACAAAGGATTTGCTAGAAACTTGTCAGGAAAAAGAACCGTTTTCGGTTAAATCACATTCCCACAACCCGACACGACGAACTTACAGACAAACTTAATCCTTTCATCCATAGGGTATTTGTCACAAACCGCGACAACAATACAATGTAGTTATCCACAGGACGGTATGACATGAGGGATTACTATACAATGTAGTTATCCACAGGACGGTATGACATAAGAGATTACTATACAATGTAGTTATCCACAGAACGGTATGACACGAGGGATGACTATACAATGTAGTTATCCACAGAACGGTGTGACATGAGAGATGACTATACAATGTAGTTATCCACAAAACGGTATGACATGAGGAATGACTTCAGCTTCCGAAAGTAGTTCTCCAGCAGTCTCAGCTATGCTGTCTGCTTTTCTCAACGTTCCATTTTTCCAAAAAGCACCATGCGGTTCTTATTCTGAAGGTGTTTGATCAGGGTTACAACACGTAAAGGCTTAGTCGGCCTATTACACGTCTTATTGCATACATTTGCAGTTTATATTGCAGGACACTTCCAAACTTGAAGCAACAGTGACAACATTCCTATTTTAGCTCACATCTTGAACACATTGGGAATCGAGGAATAAAAGACGGTTTTGACAATATACTTTTTGAGTATAATCCCAGGGAAATGAGAATATCATTTGAGTGCACTCTGATGTAAAGACGGGCATGAGCAATAACTTAGTCACTTATGTCTGGGGAACTATATGTTACTTATACTTCGTATGATATTATAATGACCATGTGTGTATTATGTACTCAATCTATAACCGTTTTACCAGTAATGGTCGGGAAGCATAGTTGTCCTGACATACGGAGTTAGGGCTAACAAGGCTTCTCTGTAGGGAATGGTAACTTTAATATTTTGAATCTGTTTATGACCTCAGATGTTTCTGCTAATCCCCTTTTGCTGAGGAAGACCATAAACCCAGTCTTGACCTTCTCATTTTACCCTATTCCAGCACCGATCTTAACTCGTAAATTATGTTTACAGTAAGAATACACGATAATTGTTTTACTCTGAAACTGGTTGGTTTCAGTACTATGGACAACGGTACAGGTCTTACAGCAACATGAGTGACATGTTTGGGCAAAGTATGAAATACTTGTGATAGATTGGCAATAGTCAGGCTGCTCAAGATGCACATGGCTATGGTGTATGTCAGTATATACTAGTCAACAGCTGCATAGGTCACTTCCGTAACTGAGGTCATCCACCATTGTTTACGTTGCGCAACTGGGGCTGAGGGTTAGCCTCGAGAAACCAGTTTCTAGTTTTCCCTGCCGTGCAGTTGTTGCTAAAAACGTCGTTACACCATACATATTCTCTCTCCTATTACTTTATTAGATGTCTATACTGTCTGACTCCACACACTGACTGAACATAAATACGTTCCAACATTACTCAGGATCTTATTAAGTCGGCCTCCATAGCATAATCCTGCACCTAAAAGAATAATATCTCATTCTTATCTTCGCTAATAGTGAAGACGTTTCTGAAACACGATATACAGAGCACTTGCCGAGATGAATGCATCTCCTCTTTGACTTCTTTAACAATTTCATTTCATGAATAATGCATAAACTCCAGCCAAGGGAGAAGATGTGAAGTGGTCTAGCGGTTTAATAATATGGCGCCCAACTGGACACGACAGAGTATCATTGTAAGTCATTGTTCCTTGAGTTAGTGAGTGTATACAACGAATGCGACACACGGGGTTACGTGTACATGTGTTGACATCGGTGTTCATTGTCCCCCTGGGACACGACAAGATAGCCCCCGGTCCTAAGCTTATATTATTAGTGGAATGGAAGCTGGATATTTGTCCACTGTTGGCTCCCTAGTCATTAGTTAGCCACGGCGTATTGGTTCTGATGACCAGCGATGAACCCACAGTTGTTGGTGGAGCTATGGGAGAGTACCCTCACACACCAGGCAATTGTATTAGTCCTTACTTCGTGACTACCATATAACTAACCTTATCTGGGAACCACCATATTAGGTTACACGTTCATTGTGTTTATAGAGAAAGTGTGCTGATAGACTGCTGAGGTTCCCATTCTTCAATCCTGCACGACGGGTCTGGCAAACTTTTAGAATATTTAGAAGTAAAATAAGTGACGATTATTATCAAATGCGTAAATTTAACAACGAGGTATAAAGAACACCCGTGACTTCAGAATTCTTGTGAATTCAGAAGTCAGATGTGGCTTTGTTACATGCATAAATCACAGGATTTTATGTAATACCAAAAATAATTCAAACGGCGTGATTTCATGTTAGCCCATTTCTTTGTATAGGAATGCTACATTTATACTATTATTGCTATGTAAGGGTTTTATGGACTGTAAGACACTAATGCCTTTTGATGTAATGCATATTTAAAGACATTTTGTGGAGAAATGAATTCTACCATATAATTAAGGACAACGAACGAGAGTGATTATTGCTATTTTCAAGTTCCTCTCTTAAGAGACAAAATGCATTAAAGATTGCCCCGAAATCCTTCGAGCAAATAAGACGTCAAACTGTTGAAGTGCAAATGGATTTGAATTTCACTTGATTTGTTTATAACGTTGCACGTGACAGATCAAAGGCGCCGAGTTGGGATTGGCAGCAATTTGTCACAATGTAATGGCAAGTATTGAGGTGTTGAGGAGTTAATCTTGAGCGTCGAAGGAAAGGATGGAGGTCCAGCGTGATGAAGCAATTGATGTCAGTCACACATACAGACTCTACTTCAACGTGGACTTTATTGTTGACCTTTTCACTAAATGAGCTGTAGGGAAGATAAAAAATACAATAACACAAAAACAGCCTCCACAATGCCTGTAGTCGTCCACAGTTGCCGGGACTTTCATCAGAATACTGCTGTAGGCATGGTTGAGTGTATGTGTGAACTGTAGACAAGTATAGGAATAAAAGCAGATTTTTTAATATTATGAACAAAAACCACAGTATAAACCTAGACACAATATATTTATGTACATATAATTTCATGTATTTATAGACTCAAAAAAGGTAAAAATACACTTTCCACACACAAATTTGAAACGTACAGGAGGGAAATTCGTGTTGTGTCATTATTTTGTTATTTTCTGAATATATCTACTTTTGCACACAACTGACCTTCACCCCTTCTTTATTCTTCATGCATGACACTGCTATACACAAAGCTTCTCGGGTGAATGTATACAGCAGCACAAAACATAACTGACTCCTCCTAGTAAGTAGGTAGATATTCGAATTACGTTTCTATACAACGGGTCCGTCCCCAATCTGTATTCTATCACCCTAGTCGATGTCTTCTGTAGTTAAGCTTACATAGATAGTGTATCAAAGAAGAAAATTGCAAATGTCAAAGTAATGAATTACTGCTTCTCTTGGGTTTATTGGGCTCATTTGTCATTTGTCTGTCCTTGACAGACCTGTTTGTGCTGAGCTGTCGAACGAAACTCACCCACTTTCGGTAATCATTCGGCTGGTTGCTGCAAGCTTGCTGGAAATCACTGCAACTGAGGCGCTCGTGTAAATCCGCAATTACTGTATAGTGTGTGAGGGCAATGAAGATGATACCATATAATAAACGGTAAAGATAGCTATAGAAACGGGGAAGGCATCTTTTTACTATCACGAACTCGTTAGCAAATGAAATAAGGCCATAATAAGATGCTGTTGGAATTCCGTCTTGATTTATCGACGGCCCGATATCATTGAGATTTATGAGCATTCGTGGGATATATAATGCTGATTAACATGTACATATCTGCCTCAAATTTGCAAAATTCTTGCATTTACATTGTTGATCACAATCTCTACTTCACTGCAGGCACTGGTACGAGATGTGTACATCTAACTGACATGTAGACCAAGGGGCATTCAGCTTGGGGGAGTTGAGAGCCCGGATATATGATAGTGGTGCTCTGACCGCCATGTCATACAAGGGTAGGACGAACCGACATTGGTTCTTGTAATGAGTCTTTTAACTATAGGTGATAAGTACGGATGAGACATAGTAATGTCCTACTATGTCTACAACAGGCAAATCTGCTAACAACTTAGGATAACAGACGATGATGAATGAATGTTGTTAGAACATTACTTGTTTCACTGTCCAGCACTGGCCACAACGATGGTCCGTGTGTTGTTATTCATCGGCTTGCAGTCCCCAGGCTCCTGTCTAAATCGTGTCTGCATCCGGGCATCGATTTTGAATCTGAAGGAAGTTTCTGCCCATGGCACACGGGATCTCAGGCAAATGATTTTATCGATGAACATGGAACCCACACTAGATAGATATAAAAAGCGGCAACAGTCTAAAGGCTCTGGCCAGGGGTTGTCAAGTTCTTTGTCAACAATAATGTTGGACTCTGTTTAGAGGGGAGCTGGTGATACTATTGCAGTGTTTTAATGTCAGAGTCACGACAAAAAACGACAAACAGGAAGAAGATGCGGCATTTGTATCTTTCTTGATTCCGGTTGAAAGATACTCTTTTTGTGCTTGATAAACATTCATGTTTTAGATTGGACATTTAGGCTTGCCGTATATGGCCGAAACCTTGCCCCACCTAACTTGTTTCGCTCTAGGGTCGTGACAGTTGTTGATAGATGATACATTCATAAGGTTTTAGTGATTGCCAAAAGTCACTTGGTTTTGTGGAGACGTCTACCGAGCTAGGAAACCTGTTATTTATATGAAAAACGCACGCCCTGGACAGGAGATCTGAACAGTCTGTTTACGCCTCTTTAGCGGTATTCCAGCAATAGGGTAATCGTCATGAAGGGTGAGACTCATATGTCTTCCGATGTTGGGGATCGAATCCCGACCTTCGCTGTGCCGACTGACCAGTTTCATTTCCCACTTCTGTCAAGAAGGTGTACGCCTGTATCAACGTTACAGCACTACAGTGTGAGGTGTCGAACGAGGACGGAGGAATGGAAGCTTTAAGATATCCCAGTAACTACTCACCACATATAGATTCTTAAAATAGTAGGGGAACCTGAACTTTCAATTTGACAACCATCTTGCATCACACAGTTAGTGTTTATTTCTCGCAGTTTTTATATATAGTATTTTTATTTATTTATTTATTTGCTGAAGTCTATTTTTAAAATTGAAAATCGGACACATGCAAATTTCACGTCATACACCAATCATCTTTCAAGAGCGCTTACTGTACATACAACTATGGTCATAAGGAAGTGCAAGTGGTGATGTACTCTCACAACATTCATTATTATCATATCAACATTCATTGACTTCGTTATATCTCCCATTTTTCTCAATCGTAAATTAATAAGCTCCCCCACTTTTTAAAGAGTATATATCGCAGTTGTCACATCTGAGGAATGTTGAATCATTGTACTTTCAGGTTTTGTGTCTGTGTCGAAGGTTGTTCGCAAAAGTTATATTTGAATTAAGAAAACAATGTACTTTATTAAAATAAACCTCTTATTTACTATCTTCTAATAAGTGCAGAATGTCATAGTACATACAATTATATCAGTATTGTTATCGTAGATTGGTAAAAAGCTTTATTTAATGTGTCTTTGCACAAAATATGAAGGACAAGATGTCGTTATCCAATAACGTCATAACGCCGGGTGTTCCTTGGCCGTAAGAATCAGAGGACATGAAACAGCTGACTGAATCAAATTAAAGACAAATAAATTATCAAGTAATTCGATTAACTTGATCCATTTGAGGAATGAATTAAGTTGAAAGGAGAATTATACTGTTCCACGCATTCTCCGAATCTTTCAACGACAGTTTTTGTTGTTCCGTTTGCTAAAACCAGGCAACAACAACATTGTTCCGTCACCTTCAATGTAACAACAGCACACTCCCGCCTGTCTGGTGTTACAACAATACGCTCTGTTATGAAAAAAATAGCATTTGAAAATCTTCAGTGCTAAATATGTCATCTGACCTTTTCGAAAGGAAAATCTGGATTTAAATGTCTTTGGATCGGAATTTGAATTTGAAAAAAGTAACAACAATGAAGGAAATGTGCCTTGGAGGTATTCATTAACGGATGGTGTCGGAACCATGTCGCAACGATTGATATGGTCCTTAGTGTGTATACAGTTTTAGGCCGCGCATTCTACTCGCGCGAAGACAGAACCCTTGCCCTCTGGCGCGGATGGCGAGAACTGTAACTACCAGGCTGTCGTGTCTCTCCGATGGTCCTTCAAGTTGACCATATAATTAAGCTCTCTATTCAGCAACATTATTTGCTTTTGTTGGTTCTTTAGCAGCAAAGGTAGGACATTTTATGAACATTACTCATGTGTTTCCATCAGGAATAATATATATTACTCATACTTTGCTAAGGATCACAAAAAATCACAACTTTACTTAAACGTAGATTTATAATTTGAAATTGTGTTCATTTGAAAGTGGAAAAATGCTGATGTGGTAACCCCTCTTTAGTCAAACATCCACTTTAATCTTACCTTATGCCCCTGATACATGAGTAACCATAAAAATGGTTTTCATGGCACCAATCATCCACTTTGCAAATCATGGAACGAGTCATTGACAAGTACACAACACCTGTCAGTAGCAGGTAAGGGTTCCACAAGATACAATGACAAACTGACACCTAGGGCCATGCTTACTATAAGCTTAGATATTTAAACCAAATTTGACCCCACATCATAGTTTTCTGTTGAATCCATGATTTCATCCTCAGGAAAGTGTGAATAGTATATTACATTTACGTTGACAAATGCGTCCCAATGAGAGGCTGTGGGAAGGCTTGTCCGCCGAGAGGACTTCACGATGAAATGGGTGTTATGTGTTGCAGTGCGGGACATATCACATCAGTGTGCGCTTCTGTTTCCGCGGCGGGGTTTACAGCACTGCAGTTGTGAACGTGATCAATACCGCATCAAAATGTGATGAAAATTTTATTTAGTCTACTCGTTATATCAACACGGTGTGGTCCCAAGGGCCGAAAACGTCGCACCGATTAAACTTCATCATAGCCCAACAGAATCTGATATGATGCCAACTTGCCAGCCTCGATGTAATATTCCCGCAACCATTCGACGTCTGAAAAATTCCCTGTAAGAAATAAAACCCCGAGGCATTTAATCAAAAATTGATTCCTATCACCACACACGTTTCTGTGGGTGTAATAGCAGGACACACTGCATGGGAAATACACATTTCAAAGTTTTTGTAGACTGAAATGAAAAAGAAAACATGGTTTGTCACTCTGCATGGCGGCCTTCGGCCATTTTAAGCATATCATCGCATCGTAATCTTAACACCTCGGTGCTAGTTTTTTAATGTAAAGTATGTGCTTATCGGGGGTGACGTGTGACGTGCTTTAGAAATGCCTTAAGGCATCCCTGCCAACACTATGACACAGAGAGGTAGCCTTTCTGGCTTTGGGGAGAGGTAATCTGGCATCTGTAGGCCCTAAATGTTGCCCTTCCCAAGACTAAGGACGCTATCTATCACAATATCAATGAAAACCTTACAACAACTCCGTGCAAGACATTAGTCAACGGTGCCGTTCACCCATCGACTTCCGTTTCTTCAGTAAAACATCCCAATAAACATGCGCTAATACCATCAACTTATTACATTAATGAACAGGCACTTGTATGTTCTCGGGTGGCAGGTAACACAAATGCCAAACGACGTCATCCCAAGGTCGATCTGACCCAACTGCACGGCATAATGTTGTTGTCTGTCTCCTTAATATTGTTTAAGTTTCCCTGCGAAATAAATGTCCTTAAAACTGTTCAGAATGTAATTTTTAATGTAGTATTCTCACTGTATCATGCCTCGATACATACACAGAGGATGTCAAGGTACAGCACATATTCAGCAGTTATGTTCACAATATATCCTGTGTAACAGCCTACTACACTATATGTACATATTCAGCAGTTATGTTC
>VKKT01002202.1:188276-199598 GCA_008038995.1 Haliotis laevigata | reverse complement strand
GGACAGGTGGAGGTAGACAGGTAGGTCAGTAGGAAGGTAGACAGTCAGACTATTTGACGGACGGGTGGAGGTAGACAGGTAGGTCGGTAGGAAGGTAGAAAGTCAGACTAATTGACGGACAGGTGGAGGTAGACAGGTAGGTCGGTAGAAAGGTGGATATTCAGATGGATGAACGGACAGATGGAGGTAGACAGGTAGGTCGGTAGAAAGGTAGACAGTCACACTAATTGACGGACAGGTGGAGGTAGACAGGTAGGTCGGTAGAAAGGTAGACAGACTAATTGACGGACAGGTGGGGGTAGACAAGTAGGTCGGTAGAAAGGTAAACCGTCAGACCTTTTGACGAATAGGTAGAGGTAGACAGGTAGGTCGATAGAAAGGTAGACTCAGACTATTTGACGGACAGGTAGACGTAGACAGGTAGGTTGGTAGAAAGGTAGACAGTCACACTAATTGACGGACAGGTAGGCCAGTAGGAAGGTAGACAGGCAGACTATTTGACGAGCAGGTGAAGGTAGACAGGTGGGTCGATAGAAAGGTAGACAGTCAGACTAATTGACGAGCAGGTGAAGGTAGACAGGTAGGTCGATAGAAAGGTAGACAGTCAGACTATTTGACGAACAGAAGGAGGTAGGTCGGTAGAAAGGTAGACAGACTATTTGACGGGCAGGTATGAGGTCGACGTAAATACAGATAGGCAGGTGAAGGTAGATAGGTAGGTCGACAGATGTTTCTGCAACGTTTTGGGTCCATTTTGTATGTTCGTTGGATGAGAGCTAATCATGGTCATGCCATCTGCTAACAGTGTTCCTGACATAGTTCATGAACCGGAGTGAAAAGCCATGCTGATATGATATGACCCTGACCTACACCATGTTTGGCAGAGCACAGATAAGACTTGAAACCAACAAGGGTAACACACACGTACACAGGGGTGTAACACCCCGGTTACACCAGGCAGGCGACCGAATTACGACCTAATATTGCCTCTGTTCACTCTGCATCACTCGCTAAGACTCGCAATACGGTCGCAAATTAGTCTCGACGCGGTCTCCATAGTCTCAAACATGGTCTCTTTCGTCGCAATTCCTCTCCATCGGTCGCAAAGGTGTTTGCGAATGTTTTTGACTGTCAAAATACAGCATTGGCTGATAACATAATATACTTTAATAAAGTTGTTCAATACTTAACATGCTCATCTGTGAGCCCATCGGGTCTTATAGATGGGTTGGGTTTTTATCCATTTTACTTTACTTTGTGTAGCTGAGTGGCCTCTTCAATATGCACTTACAGTTACTTCGTTTTCAGCGGCTGATGTTTCATTATTTTCAGTATCTGTGACTGAACATATTTCGCCGTTAGCAAAAGAACAGTCGGGAAATGTGATTTACAATATTTGCCGAAGGTGCCATAAATACCTTCGGTTTCACTACTTTTGTAAAATTTATAAAATTAGCGAACTTGGCCCGAATCTTTTTTTGTCGCTTTGCCGTTTTACAATATTCATGGATATCTGTTTCTGCTGCCACATAGAGTTCGCTCTGTCTGCTGTCTATGAGCGCGTGTACTTGTAACGCTACGCATCACTTCTATCAGAGACCATATAATATTAGCCGGGGTTTAGCAAGAGGCCTGCCATTCTCTTACCATTATCGTCTTTCCCCGATCTTTTCGTCATGTGATAACTTCAGGCTCTTTCAAGTAGGGTTTGGCATAGGGCTTTCTCTTCGTTGTTCGGACACTTATAGCAAGAGGGGGATTTTGTACTGTACTCTTTATAAATTTCGATGTATTCATTAGAGGATGCGAATGGTTACAAATTGCACTTGTTTTGCGAAACTTTCAGTTTCTGTCTTTGTAGAGCGCTGTCAACATCCTCATTGCCTCGTATAGACGTTATGCTGTCTTCTTATCATATGACAAATAGGAAATCGACCGTCGACAAACAGCTAAACATTCCGTGTCAGATCACAGTCAGAAACAATCTGGGGTCTCTGTATTCCTGGGGGTAGTACGGGGCAATTGACGTCGTTCTTGTAGAAAGCATTATGGCGATCCGCTTATATCGTCCGGCCGAGAGATTTGACCACGCTGACGCATCCGACAGCAGCTACGGATCCATTCCCTAACTCCTCCGTCCATCCCAGGGACCATGTGACGATAACGGTCCGCTTATGTATCAGAAGTATTTGGGGCATCATAGCGTAAATAATAATTTAGCTTGTTTGTTCTTTAGTCATGATGTCGATCAAAGTTCTTATTTCGTTTTTGATTGTTACATAGCTAAATTAGTGTATTGTTAAATTCCAAGAAAAATGATTAACTAAAATATTAGTGAGTGAGTTTAATTTTACACCGCACTCAGCAATATTCCAGCTATATATGGCAGCGGTCTGTAAAAATAATAGAGTCTGGACCAGACAATCCAGTGATCAACAGCATGAGCATCGATCTACGCAATTCGGATACCATAAAAAATAGTGTATCTTAAACGATGATTCGAATTCATTAAGACCACTCGTATTAATTCATTTCGCATGTTGTGTTTTTTTTAGCTCTAAAACTAAACGTCTGTTTGTTGTTTAACCCACCATTCAACAGTATTCAAGCCATTTGACGGCGAACCTCGACCAAACAAACCAGTGATTGATATCAATGGTGAGCATCATCACTGCAGGCATAGGAGTTCCTACTGCAACGATAATGGAGGGAAAATAATATCAGTCAGTCATGCGAATCGCATGGGTGTGGATATAGTGGAAGGTGTAAAATGGGAATTTTATCGATAAAAAATGCTTGAAAAAAATAACCTTACTTCAGATTGTTAAAAGATAATTCCTTTCTATCTATTCGTGTCTTGTAGCGAAAATGTACCACATATACATTAGATTAGATTTTGAAATCTTGATCCGAAGAACACATGCGTACGTTGATAAACAGATCAACTATTAACTTGTCTTGTGAATCGAATTCGAATCCTTCCTTTTTTCATCAAATTGTTTCATCACCAAAGTCAACAACAGATCGATCAACAGTTTATTAAATGACCATTGAAACTCTCGTGAAAAGGAAGTGTGCGCCCCCACTTTTTCAAGAGTGTGCTACCCCCCTTTCTCAAAAAGCTGTATCCGCCCTGAAAAGTGTATATTGGTACATACACTTTATATTTTTGTGCTCGGTTTAGGGCAGTATCCGGGGAACAGATAGTGATGATAGTATATGACGAAAAACTCGAGAATATAAACCGAATTCGTGTTCCCCAAGCCAGGTATAAGACGCTACCCTAAGTACCCTTCTAAACCTGTGTAAGCGTTAGTAGGCTATAGCCCTAATATCCAAACCAAATGCGCATGTAACTGTTGAACATGAAAGCGAAATAATAAAACTACGCTCTATAACATATCAGAGACCATTTTGAAGTAAAATGTATATTTTTTTATTTCACCTTCAGAGTTTGTTTTCTCATATTTGTACATAGAAGATGTGTTGGTTTGTTTTGCGATAAAAAAAGATTCTCAAACCGGTTTGAATGGAACTGAACATTCAGTTATGACACTGTACGTATTCCCAAACCGGTTCATAACCTTCCCAATACGCATTAAGTTCTTCATTATATTGCAGGCTATATCGACATAAACGTTCTTTGTTCTCGGTACTCGGTACCCGAGTGTAGTCGGTAGATGGGGGTTTAGCTGGATCTAAAATAAAATCAATCGAACGTTTCAGGACGGGCTGTGTGGCTCTTGTCCAATCAACACGTTGTTGTCGTATGACGTCATCTAATTTCCGCCATGTTGCTGAGAAAGTTGTGAGCCTACAAACTTTTATCGATCTGTCAAACAGCATCGGTAGCTGATATTTGCGCATCTTCTCAGTCTTCACCTTGCAGGCGCGTCGACCACAAGCTTCTTTAGTGGTACTCGCTAAGTTTGGGACATCGCGTCCCCCCTTGTCAAACTCCGTCCATATAGAATCACTTCACCTTTTGTGAAACTTTACGTGCTTGTAAATTCGTGACAGTGCGATGTCAAGGAATCGGCCTTCGAGTAGCCAGTCCCGCACGGCTTGGGTTGATGAGGGAATGGAAGGGTATGCCCCAGACATTCGGGATGATCCCGACCTCCCCGATCAGGTGTACATGGACCAGGACCGCCGAGGAAACGTGCCCGCCGTGAGGACCAAGAACCAAAACCAGAATACTGGATGCATGGGCACCTTCGTCCGTGGTCTTAGATGTAAGTAATTCTGTTGTTCAAAACATTTTACTCGGACTTCATTAAAAAGGAATTTAACATTTCATAAATCTGACAGGTAATTCTGGAGACGACAGTCTTGACCAATTACCACAACAGTTAGCTGCATTCGGTACTTTACCAAACTTTATATATGCATTTTGTTGTCTTTTGCATAACAATCAGACAACAATTAAGAAAATGAAACGATCTGAAACCCACCTGGAACCCCTATCTTTGTTAAAATATACTTCATTTTCATCACTGGCATGGTGACAGTGAGTCTAGTCGTGCTGATCACTGCATCTGATATTTTTGCCATCTGAAATCGTGCATTGTGCTACGACATTTTGACAGCAAATGTGCCTTTAACACCAAAACTAAGTTTCATACAGCAATCAAATTCCAAAAAGCCCTATGTGCCATTATTGCTATTATATATTTGTAACAAAGTATCTGATGATTGTCAGAAAATAATTGTGTCTTTATTGAACTGTAAACATGGTAAGTGAGTTTAACATTGCATAATATCTGTTTAACAAGGGTAAAGGTGGTCTTTTTAATATTTCTGGCTTATGGTGTCTTTCGGATACATTCATCATGTTCATCTCTGACTGCTATGCCAAGGGAATGAATATTTGATGCCTGCAACCGGTTCTACAAGTTCATAATGTAACCCAATCCCAGTGTTTAGATGGTACCATGGACACAATATTGATTTCTACGCGAAAACTCTTCCCAGAGCATAAACAGCTTTTGTTAACTTCTGGCTGCAATGGTTATTATTGATTGGCAATATTGGTTCTCATGTAGATTTGTTGATTGAGTGCTATACTTGCTTTGAAAGAAGCTTAGGTACATTGTAATGGCTGTCACTGTGTCAGAAGACGATGTCATAGCAAAATCAATTTAGGTGCCATGACAACTTGTGATGGGATTGATTGCTAATCTATGATGAAAAGACGTAACAGAGACATTGTTGGGGTACAAGCTGGTAAAAATAACTGCAAATGCTTGTGATGAAAATTTGTGTTTTTGTTAGTCCATGGTAATAAATTATTAAAATACTTTAGCAACTTTTATCTTCATTTACTTTATCAGGTAATGCACACAAATGTATTAATATATTACTTACTGTCATGAACGTATGAAGTAAGTGTAAGTGTTCTTTTTAAACAATCAGACTGATAGGAAATGGCATTGATTTGTAGGCACTTATGGTGCACTTATGCTTTATACATAGATTGTTTTAAAGAATGAACCTGTTACTTAGAAGTTGATTAAACAGCTCACATGGATTCTTCTATCATTGTTTATTTGTCACACTTTTATTCTGAAACAGATGAATATACTGTCATAGATCTGCACAGCTGAAGCACTATGATTCTGTAAAACAGTATGAATAAATTTCATTCTAAGTTCTTTGACAATGGGGAGGTGGGGTAGATTAGTGGTTAAAGCTTCTGCTCGTCATGCCGAAGACCCAGGTTCAAATCCGCACATGGGTACAATGTGTGAAGCCCATTTCTGGTCTCCCCCGCCTTGATATTGCAGGAATATTGCTAAAAGTGGCATAAAACCAAACTCACTCACTCACTCACTCTTTGAAAAATGTTAACTGGGTACAGTTTGTGAATATGGTTATGATCACAATATGATATGTCAGTTATTGGATGGATTCGGGTAAAACTGCCTCGTGATGTAAAACAAGACTCGTGTGAGCTCCAGATTATCATCATATATGTGTAAATATGTGCAAGAAATCACCATTCTCAAAATAAATACCTTGCATACAATTACAAATGCAGTTGGAAAACATAATACACATTAAACTGGTAGTGATTAATAAACCAATGCAGCCCTGCAGCTTACATTCCTGTTTGTGTACTGATCAAATGCAGGAATCACATATACCACTGTATGCATGGACTCC
Organism: Haliotis laevigata; assembly: GCA_008038995.1. Lineage (NCBI taxonomy): Eukaryota > Metazoa > Mollusca > Gastropoda > Lepetellida > Haliotidae > Haliotis > Haliotis laevigata. Next base: position 193,433 of record VKKT01002202.1, on the reverse strand, counting down.
ACTGTTGTGTTGCATTAATATGACAGGGGTCCAGATAAGGGCCGTATCGGCGTATGGATGGATAAAAATATGCACGATATGGTAGGAAATAATTTAGAAAATGTAGCAGATACACACCACAGCAGTAATGTACGGTCTTAGAATCATTTACAGATGTATTCATCTGAAAAATTATTGTCTATTGTTTATTGACCTGTTTGCACTAGAGTAGCAATGTTGTGGTGCATATATGAAATGAAACACAAGATTACTGATACTCCATTAAANTGTGAATCGAATTCGAATCCTTCCTTTTTTCATCAAATTGTTTCATCACCAAAGTCAACAACAGATCGATCAACAGTTTATTAAATGACCATTGAAACTCTCGTGAAAAGGAAGTGTGCGCCCCCACTTTTTCAAGAGTGTGCTACCCCCCTTTCTCAAAAAGCTGTATCCGCCCTGAAAAGTGTATATTGGTACATACACTTTATATTTTTGTGCTCGGTTTAGGGCAGTATCCGGGGAACAGATAGTGATGATAGTATATGACGAAAAACTCGAGAATATAAACCGAATTCGTGTTCCCCAAGCCAGGTATAAGACGCTACCCTAAGTACCCTTCTAAACCTGTGTAAGCGTTAGTAGGCTATAGCCCTAATATCCAAACCAAATGCGCATGTAACTGTTGAACATGAAAGCGAAATAATAAAACTACGCTCTATAACATATCAGAGACCATTTTGAAGTAAAATGTATATTTTTTTATTTCACCTTCAGAGTTTGTTTTCTCATATTTGTACATAGAAGATGTGTTGGTTTGTTTTGCGATAAAAAAAGATTCTCAAACCGGTTTGAATGGAACTGAACATTCAGTTATGACACTGTACGTATTCCCAAACCGGTTCATAACCTTCCCAATACGCATTAAGTTCTTCATTATATTGCAGGCTATATCGACATAAACGTTCTTTGTTCTCGGTACTCGGTACCCGAGTGTAGTCGGTAGATGGGGGTTTAGCTGGATCTAAAATAAAATCAATCGAACGTTTCAGGACGGGCTGTGTGGCTCTTGTCCAATCAACACGTTGTTGTCGTATGACGTCATCTAATTTCCGCCATGTTGCTGAGAAAGTTGTGAGCCTACAAACTTTTATCGATCTGTCAAACAGCATCGGTAGCTGATATTTGCGCATCTTCTCAGTCTTCACCTTGCAGGCGCGTCGACCACAAGCTTCTTTAGTGGTACTCGCTAAGTTTGGGACATCGCGTCCCCCCTTGTCAAACTCCGTCCATATAGAATCACTTCACCTTTTGTGAAACTTTACGTGCTTGTAAATTCGTGACAGTGCGATGTCAAGGAATCGGCCTTCGAGTAGCCAGTCCCGCACGGCTTGGGTTGATGAGGGAATGGAAGGGTATGCCCCAGACATTCGGGATGATCCCGACCTCCCCGATCAGGTGTACATGGACCAGGACCGCCGAGGAAACGTGCCCGCCGTGAGGACCAAGAACCAAAACCAGAATACTGGATGCATGGGCACCTTCGTCCGTGGTCTTAGATGTAAGTAATTCTGTTGTTCAAAACATTTTACTCGGACTTCATTAAAAAGGAATTTAACATTTCATAAATCTGACAGGTAATTCTGGAGACGACAGTCTTGACCAATTACCACAACAGTTAGCTGCATTCGGTACTTTACCAAACTTTATATATGCATTTTGTTGTCTTTTGCATAACAATCAGACAACAATTAAGAAAATGAAACGATCTGAAACCCACCTGGAACCCCTATCTTTGTTAAAATATACTTCATTTTCATCACTGGCATGGTGACAGTGAGTCTAGTCGTGCTGATCACTGCATCTGATATTTTTGCCATCTGAAATCGTGCATTGTGCTACGACATTTTGACAGCAAATGTGCCTTTAACACCAAAACTAAGTTTCATACAGCAATCAAATTCCAAAAAGCCCTATGTGCCATTATTGCTATTATATATTTGTAACAAAGTATCTGATGATTGTCAGAAAATAATTGTGTCTTTATTGAACTGTAAACATGGTAAGTGAGTTTAACATTGCATAATATCTGTTTAACAAGGGTAAAGGTGGTCTTTTTAATATTTCTGGCTTATGGTGTCTTTCGGATACATTCATCATGTTCATCTCTGACTGCTATGCCAAGGGAATGAATATTTGATGCCTGCAACCGGTTCTACAAGTTCATAATGTAACCCAATCCCAGTGTTTAGATGGTACCATGGACACAATATTGATTTCTACGCGAAAACTCTTCCCAGAGCATAAACAGCTTTTGTTAACTTCTGGCTGCAATGGTTATTATTGATTGGCAATATTGGTTCTCATGTAGATTTGTTGATTGAGTGCTATACTTGCTTTGAAAGAAGCTTAGGTACATTGTAATGGCTGTCACTGTGTCAGAAGACGATGTCATAGCAAAATCAATTTAGGTGCCATGACAACTTGTGATGGGATTGATTGCTAATCTATGATGAAAAGACGTAACAGAGACATTGTTGGGGTACAAGCTGGTAAAAATAACTGCAAATGCTTGTGATGAAAATTTGTGTTTTTGTTAGTCCATGGTAATAAATTATTAAAATACTTTAGCAACTTTTATCTTCATTTACTTTATCAGGTAATGCACACAAATGTATTAATATATTACTTACTGTCATGAACGTATGAAGTAAGTGTAAGTGTTCTTTTTAAACAATCAGACTGATAGGAAATGGCATTGATTTGTAGGCACTTATGGTGCACTTATGCTTTATACATAGATTGTTTTAAAGAATGAACCTGTTACTTAGAAGTTGATTAAACAGCTCACATGGATTCTTCTATCATTGTTTATTTGTCACACTTTTATTCTGAAACAGATGAATATACTGTCATAGATCTGCACAGCTGAAGCACTATGATTCTGTAAAACAGTATGAATAAATTTCATTCTAAGTTCTTTGACAATGGGGAGGTGGGGTAGATTAGTGGTTAAAGCTTCTGCTCGTCATGCCGAAGACCCAGGTTCAAATCCGCACATGGGTACAATGTGTGAAGCCCATTTCTGGTCTCCCCCGCCTTGATATTGCAGGAATATTGCTAAAAGTGGCATAAAACCAAACTCACTCACTCACTCACTCTTTGAAAAATGTTAACTGGGTACAGTTTGTGAATATGGTTATGATCACAATATGATATGTCAGTTATTGGATGGATTCGGGTAAAACTGCCTCGTGATGTAAAACAAGACTCGTGTGAGCTCCAGATTATCATCATATATGTGTAAATATGTGCAAGAAATCACCATTCTCAAAATAAATACCTTGCATACAATTACAAATGCAGTTGGAAAACATAATACACATTAAACTGGTAGTGATTAATAAACCAATGCAGCCCTGCAGCTTACATTCCTGTTTGTGTACTGATCAAATGCAGGAATCACATATACCACTGTATGCATGGACTCCACTGTTGTGTTGCATTAATATGACAGGGGTCCAGATAAGGGCCGTATCGGCGTATGGATGGATAAAAATATGCACGATATGGTAGGAAATAATTTAGAAAATGTAGCAGATACACACCACAGCAGTAATGTACGGTCTTAGAATCATTTACAGATGTATTCATCTGAAAAATTATTGTCTATTGTTTATTGACCTGTTTGCACTAGAGTAGCAATGTTGTGGTGCATATATGAAATGAAACACAAGATTACTGATACTCCATTAAATTACATTCTGTACTCTAAATGTACTCTTAAGGTTTTCCAGTACTCCTGTATTGAAAAAATAAGGAGTACGTACTCATGATGTTGAAAAATTATCTGGAGCCCAGATATGATATCTATACATACAGGATTGTACATTTATTGTAGTAAGCTTATGAGTTTATACGTCACAGTTGGGCATCAAATGGACAGATGCAAGTTAGAAGCCAACCTGAACGGCATTTTAAGTAGAATATGGTTGAGAAATGTTCACTCATACATTGGTTTGAAAGTACCTGATTAACTTGACTTAAAATCCAAGGATGTTACAATATGCTGAATACTCAAAGATAATAACATCAAAAGTGAATAACAGCATTGGAATAAATACTTAATGGCTCAAACCATCATCTGGAGCCCTGCTTCACTACATGGTGCTGCATATCTCTTGACAAATTGTCTTCTTATATCATTTATATGGCATGAGAAATGTATAAAGAAAATTACTTAGTTTGAGCAGTTTTATTTTATCAAATTCTCACATTACAGTATGGCACAAATCATACCTTGTATAAGTGTATTATTTATGTAGTGCTACTGATCTTGTTATATGGTTAGCATGGGCATGTTGTATTTGTAGCACTTAGACTGGTTAGACTTTTGTTGCTTTCTTCCAGCACTATGGGCAACCCGACACACGGAGGAGACCAAGTCCAACAGGGAGCTGTATGTGAAGACAACCCTGAGAGAGCTGATCATCTACATTGTGTTCCTTGTGATCATCTGTGTCAGTAAGTAGCAGCTATGACACAGATGTGGAGCTGTCTGGCTCCCACAGGGTCATCTGTATGTGGGACTAATTATCATGCCTATTTTCAAGTAGGATTTTGTGAACTAAAAACATAAGATGCCTGATTGACAAGGTTTCAAAGTAACTGATCAAGGATGAAATGAGTGAGATGTTTATGTTTTTGTAACTATCTTTTGTCATTATATCATTGTTATTATTGTTCAGTGTGCTATATAGCCACTGGCCTGATAGACTGTGGCTAGCAAAAATCCAGCCAGGCCAGTAAATCTGCACAGTCACTGGCTCAGCTGGTTAGTGAATTTTCATGGTGTTATTTTGTAAATAGGTCACTTTCTCTGACTTGTTATAATACATTTCTAAATCATGCAAGAATGTGGCCTGATAAAAATGTTCATCATATTAGCAGCTTAATGATTATACCTGTCATGCCGACAATATCATATTCTCATCTATTTTTGTAATGTTTCGCTTTGTTTCTCACATGCGAATTTTGGGCTAGTGAATTGTTTTGTGGGCTAGTACTGGTAACTTTCAGGCATATCTAACCTGACTGGCTCGCAAAATTTGGAAACTATTTCACACACTGCTGGTTTTAATGAAGTTTGTAGATCGTGATGGTTATTGGTTTGGT
>VKKT01002202.1:174445-185510 GCA_008038995.1 Haliotis laevigata | reverse complement strand
CCGAAGACCCGGGTTCGAATCCCCACATGGGTACATTGTGTGAAGCCAATTTCTGGTGTCCCCCGCCTTGATGTTGCTGGAATATTGCTGAAAGCGGCGTAAAACCAAACTCAGTGAGTTCTAATTGTTTAAAGCATGTTAAATGCTCAGTCACATGTAACATCCATGTTAGACATTCATGTTGGACCATTGAAGAACCTGCCACATCTTCAGATCTCAGACAGCAGTCTTCCCTGTGTAGCATGGTGCCACAATCGTTATTTGGTATTCTGTATCGATATTGGCCTGATTTATGTTCCATCTTTGTTTGTGTTCTTGTTTTAGGTGGAAGTATAAAACAGAATCGGAACTAAAAGGTTCGTCCCATTGGGGTCTGCTGACCACATACTCCGGAGCAGGGTATGTTCAGGATCTCCGGGCCAGCATGAACGACTCGGCGCAAATAATAGAGGACTTGTTTAATTCGTTATGGATAACACGTGGGACAAGAGCATTGTTTATAGACTTTACGGTCTACAATGCGAACATCAATCTCTTCTGTGTTGTCAGGTATGTAATCAAAGATATTTTCCTTTACCTGTAATGATCATGTTGATGTGAACATGATGAATATTTGTTTTGTAACTATGGTTACCTACAGATTAACTTATATTTATGCCCAAGGGTTTAAAAAGAGAGGTTACGAATGTATTAGAATTAGATTGTAGCATACTTCGAGATATGTGTCAGTTCTTAGTATATGAAGTAAAATGTGAGTTGTCTCCCTTAGACTTCTGGTTGAGTTCCCTGCCACTGGAGGCGCTATCCCATCCTGGACTTTCCGGACTGTGAAACTGATCCGTTACGTGACTGTGGGTGACTACTTCATCATGGCCTGCGAATGTATCTTCTGTCTCTTCATCCTGTACTACATCGTGGAAGAAGTCCTGGAGGTGAGTCTGGGGAAACCTCAGACAATTGTTGCTGTTGTACAATACTCTTGATTCTACTTGAAGATTAAGTGATTTCGAAGCGAAATACTGGTGTCTACCCAACTACCGTGTGATATTGCTGAAATATTGCTAACTTAGAACCTTGCTCTATTTCTTTCTTTGGTTTTGTTGGTATTGGTAAATTCAGCCCTTTGTGTGCTGAATGTAACACTATCTTGACACTGCCCCACACTATTCTATTGCATTCTTTTCTTTTGTGTCAGATCAAGAAACACAAACTGACCTACTTCAAGAGCGTCTGGAACATCCTTGACATCTTGGTGATCCTGATTTCCCTCATCTGTGTGGCGTTTGACATATACCGGACAGTGGCGGTCGGGGACAAGTTGACGTCGCTGCTGCAGAACGACAAAGTGTATGCGGACTTTGAGAGGCTGAGCTACTGGGAAACTCGCTTCAGCAATGCCATAGCTATAGCAGTCTTCTTGGCTTGGATCAAGGTAAGGCTGATATCAGAGGCATGAGCTCTGCAAATATTTGACCTCTTGAGTTTGTTGTGTTCTTAGTTTGGCTCTTTATTCAGCGAAGTTTGGGTTTAGTTAAGCTTAAATTTAGACCCTTGTTTTTTATTTATGCTCTTTTTATAAGTTTATGCTCCTGAATTTTCAGAAATTGGTCTCTTGCTTCAGTCAACTTCAGGCTCTTATTCTAGTTACCTTCAGGCTCTTATTTTAGTTACCTTCGGGCTCTTATTTTAGTTACCTTCGGGCTCTTACTTCAGTAAAGTCGGGGCTATGGTAATAGTTATGCCTATCAGAATCAGAAATACTTTGATACTGTTACTTAATATTACAGGTGTTTGTAAGAAGTGCTTTTGAAAAAAGTTGCTGCACTAAATCGATGAATAATGGTATCTCAAGTATGAAATCTCATCTTTAATGAATGGTTAACTAACGTGTGATTTTCCCTACAAAACATTTGTGATTGTCACAAGCATATTGTGTGTTCAGATCTTCAAGTACATCAGCTTCAACAAGACCATGACCCAGCTGTCTTCTACCCTGGGGCGCTGTGCTAAGGACCTGGCTGGCTTCGCTGTCATGTTCTTCATCATCTTCTTGGCCTTCACACAGCTGGGTTATCTGCTCTTTGGAACCCAGGTCAAGGACTTCAGCAGTTTCCAGGACTCCTTGTAAGTCCAAAGCTGATCCTTTTAATTAATGTTTTGAACTAAACTTTAGCTTTTGTGACTTTTTTTTACATTATCTATTGCATATTGTTTACAAATTATTTCATAGGTTATGCCTGATATACATGCCGTGACTTTTCTTATCAACATGTCCCCTCAACTTAGTGGAGTCAACTGTATTTAACAATAAACATTTCCACGTACCTATCATAGGCAGCCCTAGTAATCTGAATCATCTAGGTTGGTTTCACAACGTTTATTCTTGGACTGTTCCTGGATGACCAAGTCACGGGTTCGACTAGTACATTTGTCCTGATTCTGTTTGTTCACTTTATACCAGAGTGGGTAATTGACTTCATCCCGCATCAAAGATGCTGGGGTAGCCAAGTGGTACCGTGTTCGCTTGTCATGCTGATGACCCGGGTTTGAATCTCCACATGGGTACAATGTGTGAAGCCTTTTACTGGTGTCCCCTGCCGTGACATTGCTGGAATAATGCTGAAAGCTACATAAAAATAAACTCATCCTGGGTTCTTAATGTTTCAAATCAACACTCTGTATGTTTCAGCTTCACTCTGTTCCGTATCATCCTTGGCGACTTTGACTTCCACCAGCTGGAGGCTGCCAACCGAGTGCTGGGACCCATCTTCTTCATGCTGTTTGTGTTCTTCGTCTTCTTTGTGCTCATCAACATGTTCTTGGCTATCATCAACGACACCTACTCGGAGGTTAAGGGTGACATGGCCAACCAGAAGAATGAGTTCGAGATGACTGACTTCTTCAAGAAGGTAAGTCTTCTGGGAGGTGTTTGCAAGTTAGAAACTATAGCACTATAGAAATTTGATCACTTAAAAAGAGATGAATGAAGTATGATATGACAGTATTGACCTGAGTGTAATGGTCAGATTCATGTATCATGGGTCATATCAGAATAAGGTAGATATTTGTTCAATAATTTGATCAATTTTAGTTTACAGAATTCCATCATTTACTGTGTTTTCAGGGGGCACAGAAGATGATGGACAAACTGAACTGGAAGAGAGATAAGATCGTGGACATCCAGAAAGCTCTTCAGTCGGCTGACATCAATGACGACAAGCGACTTGACTTCGATGAATGGAGACAGGACCTGAAGACGTGAGTGTTGCTAACCATATATTATGAAGTGCTAAACTGCAAAATTCAAATGGGAAAGAAATTACACATGTAGTTCTGCTTTATAACAAAACAAATTATTTGCTCTGGTCTACATTTTGATGCATCAGCTTTATCAGATGTCACTCTTGTCCCATGGTTTATTCTGAGATCTTTTTTATATCTGCTTCCAGACGTGGTTATGCTGATGGTGAAATCGAGGCCATGTTTGCCAAATACGACATTGACGGTGACCGTGTGCTTGATGAAGATGAACAACGTCGCATGCATCAAGACCTCACAGATCAAAAGGTGCTCTTGAGTGATGACTTTATCTATAGTGTCAGATTTGGGGTTAGCAATGGACCCTAATGGAAGGAAGTCTTAGGTGGCGACTAAGTTGATTGTGTGGTCAGACTTGGTTGATGGTATGGCAGTGGACCCTGGCCTGTTTGCTCATAATATCAATCACTGGAGTGTCTGGTCCAGATTCAGGTTTTTACAAACTGCCATTCTGTATCTGGAATGTTGCTGGTTGAGGCATTACACAAACACACACAATTAGATCCACAATGTGTCATATGTTGTTAGATTGTACTATTTTTCAAGTTTAGACTTGCTGGTAATGTATAATACAAAATGTATTTTGACACACGTGACATGCTTTCTAGAATGCTCTCAACAAAGAATATGATGAACTCGAAGAGAAGGTCCATCGCCCAGGCACTGCACGCCGCTCCAGCAGCAATAACAGCTTCAATGAAGACAGTGGAGAAGACAGCGACGATGAGGACAGTGGAACAAAATCCTCCCGAACAGGAAGAACATCAAGCGGGGTTTCATATGAAGAGTTTACAGTCCTGTCTCGGAGGGTCGACAGAATGGAGCACTCTATTGGGAGCATTGTATCAAAGATTGATGCTGTCCTGGTTAAACTAGAGGCCATGGAGAAAGCCAAGTTAAAGAGGAGGGAAACAATGGGAAAAATTTTAGATAGCATCACAGAGGTAAGTGTGACTACACAACAGGCTCCCATAATTGTGTTCTCCATGTTCACAGTGCTTCACACAGCCATAGCACAGATAGCATTGACTCTTCAATAACATACTTGACCTGTCATTTCTGTAAATGTGGAACTGTTTCACAGGTAATTGCTCCATTGATCAGTAAACTTTTGCATCATTGTTTTTTTTTATTGAATCCTGGAGTTCAAATTGGACATTGCATAAGCATATTCTGACGAAATGTACACTTTTGGAAAGTGTTGTCTGTTGTCTAGGAAGTATGTATACAAGATAACTTAACTGTTTATTGAATGACTAGAAATATTTCATTAATTGATAATCTTTGGAAGTTTCTCTTATCCCTGTGTCAGTCTTTGTATCTACTATTTATTGCTTCTCATGCTTCGGTGTGCCAACAAACACAGTATACGTTGTCTTCTCCGTTTCAGTCTGATGGGACAAGTGATGAAATGAAAAGAGAGCAGATGGAACGTTTAGTCCGTGAGGAGCTTGAGAGATGGGACTCTGAGACCTCTATGGGGGCTGGGAGCGCACGAGGGGCGTCGCCCAGTGGAACTAGCGGTAGCAGCGGCAGAGGAGGAATGCGAGCTCGTTCTCGTCCCGGGTCAGGACAGAATGTAAGTATCCCTGACTCTCAGTAACACCCTGCAGAAGTCTTCACCTTTCACTACTGCAACAGTTGTGGTTAAGTGGTAGATAACTTCTTTGCTTTTTGTGAAATGTCTTGTGACTTTTTGTCCATGGATTCCAACTTTCTTTATATTGAATAGAGCAATGCATCTGCTTGAGCAATGCATCTGTAATCAACGTTAGTTGCTATATCGATATACATGTGTAGGCATATTTTTGCGGCATACAATTTGATTTAGTCTATGGATTAGTTGCTTTATAGATGAATGGTGTACCAGTCTCGGGAAAATCTGATCTTACCTCATGTGTCTCTTAGACATTCCATTATGAGTCGAGTCAGAAAGAACTTTCATCAGACCAGTCAGTGTCACTTACTTTATCAGGAAGTGACAGTTAGAATGTTTGTTCTGTACATCTGCCTTAAAAAGATTAACATTGGTCATTCTAAACAATTACAGGCTCTGATTGATTCGGTCAAAGTTATTGTTGGTCTCTTGCTGCAACGGAAATGGAAAAGACTGTGTAGTACTGCCACACATTCTGGACCATCTGATAGACATTCAAGAAATTTGTTTTGTTCGGTTTTAAAATTTTGAATCGAAGAATCTTTTCGAAGCATTGTCTGGTATTGGAGTCTCCAGTTTCAAATTAGTGCAGAAAAGCTCCAGGAAGCAGTTTTCTGAATGTTTCATGGTTATGTCATTGCATTGGTTGGTCAAAGTTCACGAAAGGTCATTCTGACATGACTCATAATCAAATTTCCTGTGATGTTTGGGTAGCGATGAGGAACACCAAGATCTGATTTTAGGGAATTCAAATTATGTGCCCTCTTGAATATACACGAGTGCTCTTAATGCATTGTATAAGCATAGTTTTGTTTGTCATCTTCTAGGTGAATGGTTAATGTTTACAGACACACCTAGATTGTCCTCATGATTTTCAATATTGATTTCTGACAATTGTTTTTCTTTCCTCCTCCTGACAGTCCTCAGAGGTGTAATAGGTAATTTGAGTTTGTTGTCGCTATGTAGTGCTAGTCTGTCTTTGTGTGTGCACACCCAGAGCAGGTGTCTGCTTTCATGTTGTTGTAGATTCCTGAGTGTCTTCTTGCCATGCCTATCAACACACACTTGATTAGATGTTCTACTTATTTATATAAACATTACTAAGATGCAACTGCATTGGTAGAGGAAGAAAAAGATAGTCAACTAAAGTAAACCCCAATTAGTCCTAAGATATTAAGATTAGGGACAGTTCATAATTTATGGAGAGGTGGGGGGTGGGATTCACCACCCAAGCCATAAATAATGAACGGTCCCTTAGAACTCATAAGCCTGGTATCAGTGTAAGATATATGTTATTTTACTTTGATGTACTGCAGCTAAGAAGAATTAGGTGTTGTAAAAACTGAACAGGGTCCAATAACTCTTTGGCCTGACCATTCTTTCTCATTTTGTGAATGAGTATTTTAAATGCAGAACATGTTGGAAAGCTCTGTTAATTGTATTTTGTTGTGAGGAAAGACAGTCAAGTACAATAGTCATGACATGCGCTTTCCCTAATTGGAGAGGATCTTGTACAGAGTAACAGACTTTTCATTGGTATCAGATACGACAGAAATACCTTCAGTCACTACAGTGACAGTGCACTTGACACCAGCTCTTCTCTGTAGCTCACATCAGTATTCTGCATGGATGGGTTGTTGATTCAGTGGATGGCATCTTAAATGAATCTCTATATTTAGCAATTTTTCCTTATCCTGACTCATGCTTAACTGCTTGTCTCTTTCTTCTTGCGAATGATAGTGGAACACTTGAATTCCCTTTTGAAACTCCCTTCGAAAAAGTGGACGTAAAATCACTCACCCAGTGTTATCTCCCTTTTGACTCTTTTGGCGGGAAAATGTGTCACATGATCCGACATGCCCCYCACTCTCTCCTGAATATGCGCCYGACACCTGGATTACAGGGAATCYAGAGTGCCATGAGGGGAGGTTGGGAGGGCCTACCTCATGAGTCAGGATAAGTCTACCATTTTTGTTCAGATGGTAGACTGCATGGTGCAGGTAAATGCTTGTGATGATACTGCATGCTTCCTTTCTCATACAATGTCTGTACTTTCATTACCTCTAGGTGCTAGGACAAGAAAAATTCAGATAGGTATCTGAAGTGTTTCGAAGGCTATTATATTAACAGTGTTGCATTCTTCGATTATCAGTTATAACATTTTCATTTTGAACTTTGATGACCAGAATAGTTATAATCGTTTTAATGTTTAAACTACCCTTTGAACCTTTCAAACAGTGAATTATGCACGTTTTGAGTTTCAGTATGTTTTAGTTGGTATGTTTTCATGTTCATGCATGTAAACAACAATTATTTTAGTCTCTTGAAATTACTGAAAAAACGCGGGTTCAGATATACATGCTTTGATTGTTATATGATGATATGTTTTAGATTCTTCTCAGCTTTAAGAGTTTTCGCTCTTGAAAGACTACGCTTAGCATCAGTTCACAGATGTGAGATTATTCCGTGTAGCAATTTTGTAAATCATTGTAAATATTTGGCTTAAAAGATATGCCTTTTGGGGACTTGATTGACTGTTTATCACCTTTGGATGAATGTTTTTTAATGTGTTATATTTCTTTTTTCAGAATGATGCTGAAGACATCGCCACCTCATCCGTCTAACTTGGCGGACTGACACGATATTTACATCCTCTCGTCACCATTCCGACGCACTTGCAGCAGATGATACAACTCTTTGTCCCCACCTATTTGTGTCGTTTGTCTTTGTGTCAGCTGTAGAACCTTCTCTTAACCTGTGTTAATTTCTGAATTTAGTTGTGGCAAATATTTCCAACAGGGTAACTTTCAAATATTTGAGACCAGAATTTGTCCACTTTTGTCCACAAAATAAAACTGCTAACTGCTGGAGTGTATCAAGATTTTGTAATCAAAGAGTATTAACTTGTTTGAGCTGTGATGTTCTGTTGAAATCCGTCCATTTAAAATATCCCATAGCAGCAACGTGCCATATTTATTGATATTTAGCTCACTATGTTAATTTATCACTTTGTTTTTAATATGCGTTTTTTGTGTATTATAATGCTGCATTTTTGTATGGGACCAAATTAACAATTCAACATCATTTACAAGTGGTATTTTATATCAAAAATACATATTCCTCCATTTTCAACCAGGGATGAGTTATTATATGGTGAAAATATAAAGTATTATATAATGAAAAATGTATATTCTTGAATCAATGATAGTGCTGGATGCATAACATTTGCATGAATTTACATGTAATTATATTGAAAATTGGCTTTTTGCTTGAAGTTCTTAATCATGTGCAATAGGATTAAGGTGATTTTATTCTGCTGTACATTTCCCATGCCAATCTTGCTGTTGGTTAACACCTGCTTTGATTGAGGTTATTATTCCTAGTCATTTCTAAAAGTTGAAATGTTGTTAAGAGTTTCTGAAATATTTCTTGGTAACAAATGTTTACGTTCACAATGCTGTTAATGTTTATGTTTATATTGAAATAGTGCAGAAAATAATGTGTTCCGTCCAAACATTTATGAAAGCATATTTCTTAATAATCATGACAGTGAAAACTGGTTTCATCATAATAATGTTATAGTAGATGACTATAAATTATATATATTGACATTGTTTTGCCAAACATGACAGTATAATGTGTGAATCTCAAATTAAGTTGATGAGGGCTATTGAACTCAGTTGTTATAGAACATCCCATATGGCCATTGTCTCCATTCAAAACAGCTGTATTTGATTCAAAACATTTGTATTTGACATGGAAAATGAAAAACAGAACATCAGAAAATACATGCTGTTAAAGCTTGACGGGTTGAAGCCCGACCCAGTGACATCTACTGTATGTGATGCAATATGGTGATAGTGTCCAAACTCCCATTTATAAAATGTCCCACCACTTAGGTTTTATTTATGTATATTTTGTTCTTTCTAGAATCATATTTCATGTTTATGTTAATGCAGGTGTTTTAAAATTTTCTATTAAAATCTACTGCTGTTTTTGGGTGACAACAAGCTTCGACCATGTTTAGGTCGTTGTGCTGTAGTTGGAAATGTTTACAATCACTCCGTCCAAGTAAGCTACAGTTCAGTCTTTACACAACTCGATTGTTGGGAGACACGATGGTCTGAGAACCACAAGCTTTGTTGGAAATGCCTGACATCGGTATGTTGAGAAGGCTTGACGAGGTGTGAAAAGACTGAATGCTTCTCTGTTAATTCTGCTGAAACTCAGTATTGTATTGTGATACAAGATGTATTTATTTGTTGAGAATAAAGAGTGTCATCAATATATTATCTTCCATGTTCATTTAGTTCCCCTGGCCTGTTGCCCGTTGAAGGTGTTATGAGTATTATCCACAATTCTCCATGGCTGATGGAGTCAGTTGAAATTGTGTGTGTGTGCTTATTACTAAATGGGTCTTAAAGTTTATAATAATAATACTTCTATAGTGATATGTTTTTATACCCCAAGTGCATGCTCAAAGCACATACAAATAAACAGTTCACTATTACTGTGGATAACCCAAGCTGCCTGTGAGGTGCTAGAAGGTTATAGTCACATGACNTATCCCACCGGGTACCCAGATGCTGCTAGATGAACAAGGCATCAGAATTTTAATGTCAATATGGCTTTTATGAAGCCAACTCTGATTCAAGAAACCAAACTTTAAAATCTACTTTTCTAAACTTTAAAGATACAAAATCCTGAAACTTTGTGATTAAGATGGTCACCATATCAAGTACCATTTTGGTCAATGTGTCTTAATTGGAAATGAAATTGGAAATGAAATCAGGAAGCCAGCTGGCATGCCATGTGTGTAGTCAGATCTGGGACACACAAATGGTGGTTAATAGCATCACCAACAACCCAACATGGACCCTCTGATTTTCATTTCAATTTGCTCTTGAACTACTTGGGAACCTGTTACATATGATACAGAGATTCTAACAATAGACATCCAGATCCAGGTTTGGCCTTCGAGAGCACATCGTCAGGTTGATGTTTCTGGTAGTCAACAAACAAGTAACAAGGCCACTCCCCAAGGATTCTACATAGATAGAATAGAATATGTCAACAGCAACCAATGCTGGTCGGAAATGCGACTCGTGGATGGATGGACTGCTTCATCTTATGAACATGGCCTTGATTGTTGAGGTGGTGGTGGTGTGTGTGTCTGTGTGTACGTGCGTGCATGCGTGTGTGTGTTCGAATAAATCATGAAGTACAAACGTTAGAGTGAAATGCTCCTCGGGGACAATTTCTTCGGGGGAGAAGGGGTCCACATAAATCACCCCCATCTGGATCCGCCCCTGTCAAGCAAGGGCCTAATCCTGCTGAAATATTTTGGCGGTAGATCTTGAGTCAACTCAGGCTAAGGATATCCTGAGTCTATGACCGTCTTGGGTGTATGCAGGGAGTGCACAAAAGATTATGTGGTAAATTATGCTTTATAGTATTATGAATAGTGTTATTGATGTGAAGAAAACACGGGAAAATGTAGTATCATGAAGCGATAAAGGTCACCCAGTTGTAAAGATAGAGTGTTTTCATAACAGATGGTGGAATTAACTCCTGAACGACTGAAGATGGATTTGTTTAACTAAAATCCCCACGGAGTATATGTTAGTAATAAATCCCCCATAGCGGTTAACCGTCAACTCGTTGGTATTAGTTCACTATTGACTGACACATACGTAAAAGCTCAAACAAACCTCTCTTGACTGTCTACCGGGTACGTACTCCAAACTGGCTCTGACATGTAGTGTGGGTTGTAAATGTGGCCATACCAAATAAGTGCGATAGGGCCTTAATATTTCTAAAAATCATTTAAAAGCACCCTCAGTTTAATATAAATTCTTACTACCTACAAACACACTTATGCTACTAGGTAATAGTACCCCCCGCCGTGATATCACTGCTAAAAGCGACATAAAACCACAATTACTCACTGAAGGCGCTCAATCTATTACCTAAAAATGAGTGAGTTTAGTTTTACGCCGCACTCCTCAGTATTCCGGCTATATGGCCTCGGTCTGTAAATTATCGAGTCTGGACCAGACAATCCAGTGATCAACAGCATGAGCATCGATC
>VKKT01002201.1:67317-104487 GCA_008038995.1 Haliotis laevigata | reverse complement strand
TGCATGATATCACCTGACAGTTACTTGCTCAGGTGTTCTGATGTTCATATTATGTAAATCCTATTTTAACTTAACTGTAATTTTCCATTTATCTGACAGTAGATATCCTATTATATCTAGTCATTATTGACTACATTACAGCACCAGCTGCTCAGGTATATTCATTTTTACCTGCACAACTACACATGACCCTCATTTACTCCAATGTGTGACCGGTACGCCAGGTCAACCACGCTACCCTCCCCCTACCTCCCTCCCCCCACCTCGCCTCATATCCCCCTGTCCAACCAGACTTCAGTAAACATGTCCGACCTGAAATCGTGCACCTCTCTACTACCCTGTCCCACTCGGCTTTCCATTAATTCAAGCTGCATGTCTTTTAATCAGTGTTAATGTTTACTATAGAGAGTAGGAGACCTAGGCTTGGACCACACTAGGGCTCCAGTTGGAGACATGTAGATTGGCCAGTCAGGGGTTGGAAAGATAAGAGCATGACTCACCTGCCCAGGTGAGAGTGTTACCTATGTACATATACATGATTGACAAGTCATACCAACTACACATCACGTTCCTGGATGATTATGCATGGTTTGAGCCAGGCAACAGAGGATTGCAAGGAAATGAGTTTCTTTGAGGTTGTACTTTTTATTCAATCTAAAGGTCATTTTGAATTTTATAATTGCATAAATTATAATTAGTTTAAAGTAGTATCCAAGATTGCATAGTTTAAACTAATCTGTGGCGATATCCCCAATGTACAATATGGTATGTGTAAATGATTATGATTTTCATGTTTAATTAATAATTAATAATTTTGCTTCTAAAATTTAATTATGTAAATTTGCAATACAAAGTTGGAAGGTATATTATTTTTTTTTGCTTTAATGCAACATATGAATATTTTAATGCTCCATGAAATGAGGTAGTGAGTGAATGAGTGAGGTAATGAGTGAGGTAGTGAGTGTCTGAAGTACACCAGCTGTACTACTGTCAGTGGTCTGTTAACCAAGTCATAACCAGGCAAACCAGTGGTCGACAGTATGAGCAATGTCACAACGACACACAGTTCCATAACACACTGTAACCACTCAAACCTTATTCGTCACCTACAGCAAGTACAGGGTACTGGCTACCTGATCTCCCCAGGAATGTCAGGCTCTGACAGGTAGACAACAGTGCACTTAAGTACTCTGTCTCAAACCCAAACCCTGAGTAACATATCCAATTTTGAAATTAATATGCCACACAATTGACATTATATTACCAAATATATGTAAATCATGAAAATGATTTAATAGACAGATGTATTTCTGTATCAGATATTTTACCCACTCCTAGTACTGCTTACCATGGTGACCTGGGAATACTTCCACAGTAATCCTAGAGTCAGCTAAATGCATCTGGACTTGGGTACCATTAATATATCTGAATGTCTATGATGAGGACAGAGTAAGGTGATAGCTTAAACAAAGTGAAAAATGTAGACTAACATTTCGCCCCAGAAATACACTCTCCGGATGTAAGACTGACTGACTGACTGGGTTTGTTTTTACGCCGCTGTTAGCAATATTCCAGCAACATCACGGCGGGGGACATCAGGAATGGGCTTCACACATTGTGCCCATGTGGGGATTCGAACCCGGGTCTTCGGCGTGACGAGCCGCTTTAACTATTAGGCTACCCGACCGACCCATATGTAAGAGTATGTACTAAATACATCCAAATGGGGCCAAGGACACCACTTAAGTTCCCAGCTGTGGCAATCTGGACTGGTCGTATCAATCTAAACATTTTGAAGTTCTTCTTAAGGGTCTGCAAGACAGATTATAAAAACTGCAACATGGTCATTATTTTAGATATCTTATTCTTTGTAATCTTATGCTGCTTTTTCATACAGGATGTCATGAGACTATAAATAATCAAATCCTGTTTCTGTGGAAGGATATACGTCAACAAATTTATATCAAGATCAGGCTTCAACGTCACAAATAGCCACTAGACCTTTTCACATCCTGGGCTCTGGAAAATCTAGGGGATTACCATATTTAAAAACTGCAAACAGGATCCGGATGATCATTGCAATGTATTTCAAAATGACATTTTAGACAGGGGTATTTATGAAGTCAGCTATGATCAGAAGATTAAGCCTTGGTATTGTTTATTCAGTAGTTCAAAACTTTTCTGATGAGTAAAAATGTTTGAAATATCAAAAAGAAAAATTCAAAGATTTTTTACCTTTTGAAAGTTTTTGACAAAGGTTATTGTATATTCCTGAAAGACTGTATCCCAAACACAGGATCATACATGTAATGATTCTAATTACACATGGAACATAATTCCTGTTGATTTTGAAAGAATAATTATTCCACTTGTGTGGTCTGTCGATACATTTGACTCTATGGAAAGATAAAAGTGTGACCTCTGAAAATGCTGCATGATAAACGGAAACCTCGTTACTTTCGTTTCGTGACATATTCCATGTTCATCATGCCCCATTTAAATCCAGTCTTTTGAGGAAATTGAAATTTAAAAAGGAAGGCAAATAACAATGAAATCTTTAGAAAGAAGGATGTGGCATGTATTGTGTCAAATGTAGTTTTAAAACATCACAGGTTACTGTCAGTGTGTTATGTTTCTGTTTCCGAAGTCGAAATCCTTCTTGACATTTGTTCTGCCATTTGAAAATGTAACTTGGAATTAAAGCCATCAGATAAAGTTATGAAACAGATTTGGAATTAACCGTTTCATCAGAATTCGTGGGAATTACGAAAGTGTCTTTTCACCAGGGGCGGTGGGGTAGCCTAGTGGTTAAAGTGTTCGCTCATCACGCTGAAGATCCGGGGTTCGATTCCCCACATGGGTACAATGTGTGAAGCCTGTTTCTGGCCCCAATATAATATTGCTGTAATCAAAGTGGTGTAAAACCATACTAAACAACTCACTCTTATCACAGTGTATAATTGTTCCTCAGAAAATGTTTATATAATTTTTATAAAAGGGTATCAGATAATGACAAACATTGTCAGGATATAAAAGGATTGTTGCCCAAGACGTTGTGAGGCAAAGCTGTCAAACAGGCATACAGATATCCCAATAATGTACTTCACAAGTTATCTATCGGTCAACAGAAAGACATGTTGTACTTTTAGATCGTAGCTGTCGGTATTTCATGCAAAAATAACACCTCGGTATATACTACTCCAAAAAAGTTAGGAAAACTGAGGATCTGTGAAGGTCGGGCTGGAATATTGTTCTTCAGTAACCCATGCTTGTCGTAAGAGGCGACTAACGGGATCAGGTGGCCAGGCTCTCTGACTTGGTTGACACATGTCATCGGTTCCCATTTGCGCAAGTCGATGCTCATGCTGTTGATCACTGGATTGTCTGGTGCAGACTCGATTATTTACAGACTGCTGCCATATAACTGGAATATTGCTGAGTGCGGCGTAAAACTAAACTCACTCACTGACTAAGAAACGTGATTCTTAATGTTAGGGCATCCTTTTTTTTATGTGTTTCACATAGCCACCTAATTCTGAACATGCGTTGGTCGGCTGGGAGAAAAAAAACAACTTAATAAAGAAGAAATTACCCAAATAATGTTCTTGATTCTCATTTATTGTAATTCTTATTACAATTTCTCGCGTTTTTTAGACTTGTGGCAGTGAGATTAAAACATTTTAGATAGATAAACATTTTATAGGGCGAGGTGGTACGTTTTAGGTTTGAGTCGGCTGTGTTGAGGGGGGTGGGTAGGTAGAGAGTTGTCAAAATTAGAAGGGTCAGTCGGGCGATGGGAAACACAAAACAAAAAAATGCTGCCTTTACAGCAGTTATCGGTTATGGCCTAACCATAGTAATGTATAAGATGTTCTTATTTTGAGTAGTATCTGAAACTTTGAAAAATTTCCCTCGACAGACTCCTGTGAAATTTGCTGGGTATTTTAGTACTCCATCCAAACAATTGTCAATCTCTCACTGGTCAAGAACCTGTGATTGAATGATAATATGACCTCATGAGATGGGCCTCTTCAGTCACTGTTGTGGATGAACAGAAATGTTTTACATACGGTATCATTCATCAAGGTTCTCTCCATGATGTAACCTTATGTGATGGACTCAAGAGAACATCTACCAACACAAATAGTTATCTACCACCTCTGACTGAAGTAGACAGACGAAGCTCCCAAAGGACCAATGCCCCTTTTAAGGATTTCCTTAGATCCCTATCCCCTTTCAAGCACCTCATAGATCCCTAATCTTCCTTACTGCACCTGTAACACACACCAACATGTGTCGAAGCTGTCTCTCAGTCAATGAGATGGGTACAGATAAAGCATTGATAGAATTAACAGTGAATAATAGATGTGATGCTGCCCCTCGAGGCGGGGGTACCTGCTTCGGGGCAGGTTCCGTTGTTATCTTCAGTATTAGAGAGGCCGTTGCATTGATACATTGACTGATACGACCGTCGGGGGAGTGTAGCTTTGTGGAGGTGATTGGTAAAACCGTAGATAAAGATATATAGGTTATATATACCACTCAGGTGCTAAATGCGTACCTGAGGAAAAGCATTAGAGTTTGACTGGGATGGAGGCTGGATGATGAAGTCACCGATAACATCAACACTGTTAACAGTTTATAACCTTTGTTCGGAATTTGTTCACTAGATTAAACATTAATTAATCTGGCCTATTAGTCATGTGATCTTGCAATTTGTCATCTAAACGTTTCATTGGTGAGAATCTTATTGTAACAATTCTTTAAGATTTATTCGAATTTTAAGTAAATATGTTTTGAATATTTGTCATGCTTAGATTCAAAGTTATATGTATTAATAGCTTTTATGGTCCAAAAATCACCTTATCTCAAGTTGCCTTTGTTAACATGTCATTTGTCACGTCGGTGTCAACGTGTTATCATCCATATGTCTATCATCGTGTAAAACATAAACTGAACTATCAGGCCAGGAAGTTAGACATATATGTTGGAACACTGATGGACTTTTACAGAGCCTTGATTCCTGTGTTTTAGCTGGAAGTATAGGGAGTTTGTAATGAAATTGTCAACAGCTGTGCATGTGTATGTGTGCGCACACATGCATGTGGGTGCAACATTGTTTATGGTGAAAGTACATCTTCCTTGCATCTGCACTTGACAAACGGTATATGAATAGCTATACCTATCCATATATATATAATATTGTTTAAGAATTATGATACTTAATAAATGAAAGCACTCTGAATATATGAATTAAACTTGTCGGGAATATAGTTAGGTTATGACTTTAGACATGTCGATTGATTTGAAAAAGAATTGAAACAGGTTTCATCACAATTTCGTTGTTAGCCTATATGCAAGTATTCAGGTCAAAATGTCAATACAACAAAATCAATATCACTGTCAATGAAGTATCAATATAGCTATAGACTTGATACATGTACAAAGGAGCATGCCATCCAGTGCATTACGACATATATAACCCTACATCTTGTATTTGCCTGTATCTCTAATATAACCCACAACACTGACCTTGCAGCCATGTACCTGTGTATAAACCACATACACACACATACAATGTTATACAAATTGGTTAACCATACTAAGCGTGCCTATTACCTATACTTGATGTCAGCATATGAACTAAGTGATGTTTCCGAGTACTTGATCTGGTGCTCACCATAGCACAGGTGCATATAACTATGTACCAATTATACCACATTAAGGATAGAGGGATGGGGCTTCAAGGGAAACAATATAATTGGGGGTTGTGTACTGTCTAACCAGCAACACTGTTGCATTATGTATTTGCACTGATTTATGATATATGACAAGATGGGCTATACTTCCTACTTGTTTTGAAATTGAGTGAAATTGGTTTCAGTCAACCAGAAATGCATGGTGATTATTAAAATGGAAAGTCTTTAAAGGGGATTTTTTGTGATATGCCTGTGCACAGGTACAGGCTGTGAGTGCAGTGGTATGTGTAATATGCGTACTTTGGGTTGAAAAGAGGGCATGCCATGTGCGCTAATCCAGAGTTACTGATAGGTACTGCAATTGACGTCACTACATGTTTATGTCATGTTGTATATTGCACGTATACCCTACCCGTGGAGTGCGCATGAGGGTTGTATTGTACCTCGTGTTATCCTTGAACTTGACGACTGTCACTAGTTGACGACTGTATCAAGATTGGCGGACACTGATAAACAATTGTCATACTGATGAATTATCAACAATAATCTTTCATTCACCGTGAGTGGTATTCATATGTACGTGAGGGTTTGTAGGTACACAGTGTAGAAATATCAGAGTTCATTTATCAGGATATAATTCAGGGAAATACTGGTGGAGGAACGTGTTTGTTGTCGTGTAGTCATCCATCAGCAGCCCGAGGTGGTATAAGATGATCATGGATACAAGCTTCCATGGTTTTAAGTGAGATTCAAATGGACTGAAATTACATTTTAAGGATGCAAAAACAGATGTGATTGAGCATATGTTCTGTTCAAATTAATTAGCAAAATGGGCAATAGACATACAAATATGAAAGGTCAGTGTCAAAGAATACCCCTGTCTTCTCAGAAACAGATTCCATTAGGTGTAGGGGGTCAAACAGCTGTGAAAGTGACACGAATGGGACATTGAAACCACTTTATGTACAGGGACACCTTGTTAGTCCAGAAACTCCTCTAGTCTCATACAGACCCTGAAACAAATATATCCAAGAAAGCCCACTGAAGTCTAGAATATGTGGCAGGTCTAGATTTCCACAGTTTCTGAAAATGAAGAAAATCGCAGGGCTTCATCATTATATATATTTTTGTTATTATGAACTGTTTCTTCTGTAAGATATGTTCCTTTCAGAGACTAGTTGTTAGTCTAGAAACTCCTCATTCCCGACAGGTTCCAGATGTGTTGTCTTTATGTTATGAGAACACTTGCCATTCTTTTATCTGGACACTTGTCAATCCAGACGATTTCATTCTCATCAATCCTATTCTCTTTAAGGGAGTGCATGTATCCTTCACATAACAGTGGACTGCTAAACAGCTTGTATCCTCTGAAAACAATCTCATACAATAGAGATCTGTATTTGTCCAG
This sequence comes from Haliotis laevigata, assembly GCA_008038995.1. Classification (NCBI taxonomy): domain Eukaryota; kingdom Metazoa; phylum Mollusca; class Gastropoda; order Lepetellida; family Haliotidae; genus Haliotis; species Haliotis laevigata. The sequence continues at coordinate 97,380 of VKKT01002201.1, read as the reverse complement.
TGTTGTCAAAACAGATGTAAACATACCGACCTTAACTAAACGTAGCAATTTACCTGCATGCATCAGCGGCTACCTTTGATGTACAGGTACCAATGAACATAAGTTTGACCAACAATTACCTTATGTTTAAGCACTGCTGATCAAGCCGAGCCACTTAAACATATTTACATGCTTCAATACATTCCTGTGTTACAACTTCTGTCTAATTTCTAGATGGCCAGGATGCTTTATTCCTATTACGTTTGTCGAGAGGCTACTGAATCGGTGTGAACATTCTGCCTCCCTCCATTACATCACACACAGGTGTTGCAATCAACAGGTATGAAGTGAGTAACCTTGATCCCATACAGGTGAAGCCTTGGAATACCTCTAAGTTTAATTCCATTACAATTAATCTCTATTTTAAATACCGAAGACTAATCAGGGTTCGTTTCAACATTGCACCTTACTTTTTGTGTTTTCTGTGGGATCATCTCTATTGACCCTAATACTTCAGATCCAATTTTGCCTGCTGGCACTTAAAGTGTTATGTAATTTGTAACAAAAGGGATTTATGTGCATATTAATCCTGTGTTAATATTTCAGAATAATTTTAAATTAAAAATATGTAGAAATTTTGATAAATCTTTTATTGAGCAGTTAAAGGTAAAAGATTCAAATTCAATTTATTAGTTTAATTAGATTCACAAATGTTAAATAATATTTATGTGTAGACATTTATGTCATATCATGTGTTTAAGAATTAAAACAGACGACTACAACACACTGAAACTGGTAAACATCTGTATTGCTTTCAGAAGTGCTCCAAGCTAGGCATGAGTATAATCACTAAAAAAAACAGCAATATGGGGAAAAAAGACTTTTCTTTAAATGTCAAGCCTGCTTCACTAGGATAGGTGTTTTTCAAAGTTAACCTTTACAGAGATAACAAAAAAGGGAATGACCTCCTTCACAGGTGACACCAAGATAAATGGATTAGTACAATTTGCAGAGTTTACGAAAAGGTGTTAGAAGGGTGTGGGATTTTTTTATTTAAAAGAAGTATGAAGTGAATTTTAATTGAATTACATGTCAACTTTATCTTGGCTCCATAAGTCTAGACATTTTTCATGCTTACTAACTTTTCTATCATTTTAGTGTCACTTTCGACTCGCTTCTCACCTGAGCTGTGCTCGTTAGTGGCTCACAGGTAGGCACCCCCTAGAGAGCGGAACAATACCTGGATATTATTGTTTGCTTAACAGGTCCATAATACATCAACAATAGCCAATAGACATTGGCCGTGTAGGTGTCAAATTTGAAAGATTTATGTTAGAAATATGAATGCGCACAAGAAAGTGACCTCTTGGCTGGGGCCGTTCCTTTACAAACTGAAAATGGTTTAATTACTAATCAAAATGGAATTGCTGACAGCTATTAGGTGTTGTCAGTACATAAAAATCATCATGTTAGAAGATAAATAGGCCATATAATGAGTGGTTTCACACTGAAAGATTTACATCAATTATTGAGTTGTTTATAAATAAGTGGTTTTAGTCGAATCTGGAAATGTAAAATACCTAAAAAATAATGGAACCCGATATAAAGTTTTATTTGTTTTTAGAATGGGAAATCTCAATTATCTTTTAAATCTTTGCATAAACAAGAGCTACATCTTTAAGAATGCACTGTATGTGTTTATGTCTCACAGAGCGAGGGAGTGTGACGCAAGTCTTTCATCAGCTGGCACGCTGTTGTTGTCAGTGAGATGTATTGCACTGCTGTTGCTGTGGACGTAGGAAAACAGCGTCCTTAAACATTGTGTGGTGTTTGATCTGAATAGCGCACGACAAGCATTAAGTGAAGCAGTAGTAGTTATTACACCAGTAGTGTCAGTAGTAGCTGTCCTCATGAAGCGATATAGCGGATGTAGTGGTAGTGATTATTGAAGTCGTTGTAACAGTAATAAAGGTGAATTGCCGGGATAGTGGTAGCAATAGAAATGAAAGTATGTGTAGTGAAATAGTAGTAGCAGTAATAGTAGTAGTTAAATTCAGTTGTCAGGATAGTAATAGCAATAGAAATAAAAGTAGTAGTAGTAGTAGTTACATTCAGTTGCCAGGATAGTTATAGCAATAGGAACAAAAGTAGTAGTAGTTGAGTGAGTTTAGTTTTATGCCACTTTCAGCAATATTCCAGCAATATCACAACGGAGGGACACCAGAAATGGGCTTCACACATTGTACCCAGGTGGGGAATCGAACCCGGGTTTTCAGCATGACAAGCAAACGTTTTAACCACTAGGCTACCCCAATGCCCCTGTAGTAGTGTCCATTCAGTCAAGCCCCATCCAGTCAACCCCCATCCAGGCAACACCCATCCAGTCAACCCCCATGCAGTACAAATCTCCTACTACTGGTGTGTGTTTCAGCGTTGAGAGGTTGCGAGCTGGCTGTGGCAGCCGTGTATTGGCAGATTACATAACAAGCAGCCACAGAGGCCCACAGTTACACAACTGACTGGGCTCACTTCAATCATTCATGACCTCACTATACAATCGGCTAGCGCATAATTGGTCCAGACTTGCATCATCTGAACACATGGGTCTGTTTGCGACTAAAAATTGATTTTATAATTTAATTTCCTTGATTGTCTGATCCAGTAATAATAGGTTTCGTTATTTAAATGTCTGGCTGGTATGGAACATGCATACACTGGAGATTATTTACATCAATAAAAACATTATGCAGCATACAACAAACACGACTGAAGAAAGAAGTAAAATGTTGAATTATTAATAGCATCAAACAATAATGTGTGTGTGTTTGAACAAAGGAAGGAAGCTAAATGTAGAATTGAAGTGAAAATCATTGTAAATTCCCCATAAAGATTTTTGACGCTGATAGATTTTTTTTCCTGTTGTGACACAGGGGAATACACATGAATCATTTTGATTCTGGAGAAATGACAGATTTTACACCTGGAGAGCCACTAGTTACATTAACGACTTTTTGCTTTATCACAGTTCAATGAGGATACAATATTGTAACATTGTTGGAGAAAAACAGCCAATAAATGTCTGAGTCATAGCTTTGCTTCCTCAACAAGTGATTGACCCCAGGGGTCTATAAACATACATACTACCCAGGGGGTTTCCTACAGGTGTGTAAAAACAAGCTGGGGTCTGTTGACAAAACTGTATGACGTAGTATTACATGATGCATTGGAGGATAACATATTTGTTTGTTTATCATGAAAATAGAAATACTTATGATACAGGGTCTCTAAATTTGTTGAATTAATTAAATTCAGGTTATCATTAGGATGAATTAAGCTGGCTAGGACAATAGTCTTTGCTCAGCGTGGTACAGAGAAATTACTGTGTAGATGCTGGTTGTTCGAAGATGGCTATATATCTACTGAGGCTTGCTTACTGAAACTAAGGCAGCAAGCGTGGTTGTAAATTGGCGTCTGCTTGAGTGAGCAGCTTATCAGCTGTGGAGTGACCACTGGGCTCCCTGAATCCTCACTGGTCAGTCTGTGAGCTTTGTTTATTCAACCCCCAGCCACTGGTCTTAATCCCTTGCCTTACCTGCCTGTTTATTCATGCCTGGCTGCTCCTGAATAACAATGCATATTCATGAAGCCAGCCAGCCAATCAGAGCTAAGTAGTGTTATCCAGTGGGGAAGCTGTAGTGTAAAGGCCTCAGTTGACTCTAAGCAGAGCTTGTAACTGGAGTTGTTGTGAGAGCATGTGTGGATTTCTCAAAATTACACTCACATAGTAAACCCCTGAATACTACTGCACAAAGTGAAGCATTTGTGATTGGATATACTATCAGAACTTAGCACAGCACATGAAGAGGAGAGTTTTTGACTGCGTGACAGCTGGGTTGATGGTGTAGCAATGCATGAACTACCATAACAGTCTCTATTGTAGTGTGGTAACCTAGCTCACTGATTGCCTCTGTCTTACCCTAGGACTAGCTGAAGGACCTGCCTGCACTATGGAGTTATTATGTGTTCTACTGGTGATATCAGCAGAGCTGACCCTCGTGGCCAGTTGGCGAGATTGGCAACCCAACTCAGTTGTGAAGATTGGAGGTAAGAACATGACACGATTCTCGGAACACAGCGTGCCACATGGTATTGTTTGCGATTATGACACCTAGTTTAGGGCCTATTTTGTCAATTATTTCATCATGATTGTGAATAACAGACTGAAAATTATCAGTAATAACCATTGGAAATCAATTTGAGGTAATTTGTATGGTTTTTGTTTGTGTCACAAATAACACCTGTCTATACAGGTATGGTAATTACAATCATTTATGACACACAATGATGGATGCAGATCATATTGCAGATATCTACTTGTGGCACGCTCTGTTCTTGATTACCCAATTTATGTCCTATACACAGCCTAATTACAAACTGACATTTCTACAAAGATGCAAATGGTGTATTAAACACCAATCATAGACACAAGTATAAACGTATAAACCATATCTCTCTGCATCATTCTCTCGGGTGGAGTATTTTCTGATGAAGGCTCTGGTGATCCCAGCAACAATATAGGCCACGTATTGTGTAGACTCTCGTCTGTCACAGATATCTACTTTCAATACCTCTCCCAAGCGGAATTAATTCTATTTTCCATTACACACATGTGTCCTCCCGAGACATGTGCAGTGTTTTCATTTTAGCTCAAGGACATTTTATATTGTCTGAATCAAGCTGACATCCAAATTCTGTTTAAAAGCTTCTTGATACAAACGGAAAGATGATATTTTTGTATGATAGACCCAGAATTCATTTATGAAATAATTAAACTGGGTAATAGAATTTCAACCATTCATTTAAGGTAAAGGGGCTCAGATAAAGACGTTGAATAAAGAAGTTAAATATAGAAATTGATCTGAAATATCAGCAAGTTAGAGATATTTTGGCATCCAGGGAATTAATCTCCCAAGCTCAGGGCCATGCTGGCTATGGGCTAGTGTCAGCTAAGCCAGAGTCACCCCAAGCTGTTATTTCACACCTCAGTGTCAGTAACAGGCCTTCAATAGATTATTACATAACCTGGGTCACTCAAGCTGAACAGTTACTGTCCAGTCAAGATAAGGCACAACTCAGTGGGGAACGCTGCAGTAACGATAACCCTTGTAGCACTCAACTCCTACCTACAATGTGATGTAATTGTAATGCATGGAGTGAAAGTCACCACCAATCAATTTAGTCACAGTGTTAAGTGCCAAATAATAAATAAAGGGTTCTTCATTTTTCGTATAGTTGATACTTTGACCCCAAATACAGCACTTATTAAAAAAGACCCAGCTGTCTGTAATGCATTTTATGATTGAGTGCTTTGTTCCAGATCATTGGACAGTAAAATATTTTTCTTTTGTATGAATGTCACTACTTGGTTGAATTATAGCCAGTGTTGTTTGACAAATGGCAGATTTTGTATGGAGGTGGTGTTGTACATCAACCTGACACCCTGTGGGATAGGTCACATCCTTCTGTGCATCCTAGTAGTGCCAACTTGTCATGACAAGTGATACTGCTTGTTGCTGCACACAAACACGATCAGGGAAACCTACACCACAATATACTTTCTCAATTGTCTCATTAAGATTTTCAACAAGTGTGTATGGCTATCAGATTCTGATGACTCACTGAACATCAACACAGAGCAGACGGGCAGTCACATGGTCTATGAAAAGGTCAACAAAGTTTCAACCAGCTTTCACAAATACTTGCCCCAGTGGCCAGCGTGGGGACAATAGATTTGGCGGGAGTTTGGGGATGTCCAGGGAGTTTGGGGATGTCCAGTCGTTGATCTGTTCACTAAATGTCGTATAAATATCTGTGCACTGAGCCTGTGTGGACTCACACTGCCTTCTGAGCGTGCATGTTGGTCTTGTCAGTTTGTCAACTCGAATATTTGCCTATGGATGACGGGCACAGAAAAAGTTGCCCATTCTTCATTGATTTGTCTCATTTGTGACGTTAAGCCTTGCAAATCATGTCTTCATGATGTTGACGCTACACGTTTTAACATTAGTTGAAATAGTGCCAAATTCTATCTATATTTTTTAAGATGTTAGTTGTCATAAACATTATCGCCAAATGATAATGAAGTGCTTAAAATGTTTCTCAATTTGGGAATAAGTCACGTCTATATCTACAAAACAATGTGCAATTTGTAAATATTGACGTTTTTGTTATATGCCATACACCCAGGATTGCTGAAGCCTATAAAGTTGCTTGAAAAACATAATTGATTTACAGACGTGCACATTGGTTTCACATTCGCTCACTGTGCCCCATTTGGGGCGAGAGTTCACTCAAGTCCAGTGTTGAAAGGTCGGCTGCCCATCATAAACTTCAGAAGATAAGCAGCTTTGATCTAAACACGTGTAATCATGTCGTGGTCTTCGGCTTCTGCATCTTCAGCTAATTGTTTCAGTTTAACTGTGTCTGAAGTAAATCAAAACCAGTTTATCTCTGCAGCCATGGAAAGGCATGATGCCTGGTGCTGTGGTTGTAATTAAGGGAAAGATGATTTTTTTCATCATGAAAGGCCGGAATGGTTCATTTCATAAACAAATTATGTGCTTATGGGGCTTAAGAAAAGTATCCACATTGGTAATGGTATAGCAGGAAGTCTATTCCTTTGAAAAAGCTGGAACTGTGTTGGGTCTTAAGAATTTAAAACTATACAAATTCTTCTTGATCACTGACAGCTTTGCATCTTTTAGAAGTTTGGGATTATGACAGTTGTCACATTTCATTGTCTTCAAACAGCATTATGTTTACAGGGATGCTGTGTTTTGTCACGGAATTTAGCAATTATGAGGAAGAAGTTTTAAAGTAAGAAGAGCTGGTCTCCCAGGAAGGCTAAGAAAGTGTTGTTTGTGCGTGAGGTAGAGCCCAGGTCAGTTAGAGGGCTAGGTAAACATGGTGTCTGAGAAACACCATGCTGTCACACGTCCCTACCCCCTGTCACTCCGCAAGGCCAAAGGTCACTAACTGACCTTTAACCCAACTGGACATTTGAAACTAACTTGGTTGTAGCAATAAGGAGGTTAATTGGCTGAGAAAAATATAGACCTGAAATAAAGTATCGAATTTACATAGCAAGTGTAAAGGCTTTATTTGTACAGTTATGGGCTGCAGTGTACATATTGTGATAGAATTTACCAATTGATTACTAATTGAACGTATCTTTAACAATTGCCTGTGTTAGAAGCATAGGTTGTTACATTGGTTAAAATGAGTGTACATTATTCACTCCAAGATGACTCACCAAGATTTACCCTCTGTATTTGTTATTGTGATAAAATGACCCCATCCTTCCATCCCATATGGAGTTTTTATGGCATCCGTGTATTGATTTACACAACTAGGCGGGGAAGGAAAGGACCCCAGAATCGGTGCCAAGCTACAGAAACTGTTTCTGCAGCTTCTCAATGAAAGATTCTCACACTCTAATGGTCATTGATTCAGAAGTTGAGCCAGGAAATATTACGCCCCGAAGAACTACCACTTTAACAGTTCAGACATTTTCCCATAGAAATTGATTAATTGCAAACCTCCACATGATTGTAGGTTTCAGTTCTTACTATGGGGGTTTAAGCCCTACCATAACGATCTCTGATAAAAAAGTGACCATTCATCTTAAGAAGGTCTCAGTTCCTTTTAATACGGAAAGATGTGATCTTGAGAGATGTCTTCCATGATGAAGTTGTACTCTGTCAGTCACACTTCAGGAAAATCATTTGTGAATTTCCTTTAAGGAAATGTACATTTCCCTTCTAACACGGGTCTCTCATTTAAGTCCCCATTTAGATCTTGGCGCTGAATAATATACCACTCCAAAAAATCACAACATTCAGAGGTCAATATTTATATAATCAGAACACTTATTCATCTCGATGATGCATTTCTTTAAGAAGCATGAGTGTGATAAGGCCTTTCCTATTGAAACTCACTCATATGTTAAAGTCATAAATCAATTCTATCACACCTAGCTATGTCGTCAGTTATGCATGAAAGACAGATCAGTCTCTGATCACAAGCAGAAAAATCCATTTAGTCTCCCAAGACCTCACAGTATTAAAAATAGATACCACTAGAATAGAGAAGGTTAGTTCGTGGACATTTGTTCTAAACACAGAAAAGGGACAGGAAGACCAGAATGCTCTGTCCTGGGATCAGCTATACATTCAGATCAAATCTAATTGGGATAAATATGCCTGGAGTGTTTGATTTCAATATTGAAAAATGATCCTTCCAAACTGTAATATTGTCATCAGTATGCATGGTTAGGGCTGTAATAAGATTATTTCCTGCCCTGATCATGGTTTTTCATAGCATCATGGTTAGTACAGAGGGAGAGAGATGCTAGTTTCAGCGCATCCCATAATGTCAGTTTCACCATTATACGGAAGATACATCTTGTTGTTTTACGTGTGAGATTGTCTTGTGTATGGGTCGGGATGAAGATTGACGGAAGATGTGCAGACAGCTGGGGTCGCAAATACTGGCTAGAATCTATTTCTGCGTGGAACATCTGCGGACTCGACATGATGCATCAGTGTTTGTGGCGGGTGTTGAGCAACTCAGCTGTGCCGGGATAATTAGTCCCAGTATCAATATCCCTGAGACACACTTACACAATAATTGTCCACTGATTGAGGGGAATGAAGCTCACATCCCTGTGAACTTTAGCAAAACCTTGTTAACATGAAGATCTTGGGACTATCAAAAATATATCAAGTTCTCATAGTTCAAGGCGAGCAAAGCACTAGAATTCTACAATCAGCATTGTCTTGTTTGCACATGAAGTGTATTTTGTATCACTATCTAAAGGGAATTTTTGTTTGGTCCTTGTTACAGAAATACATCTACCAGATGTATACTGCTCACAGAAGAAGCATGACAGTTAACTATAATAGTATGAAAGGATGAAGTAGTTCTTGGCTTCCTTTGAGTAATATATTTATTCATTAGCACAGGGAATAATCGGTATATCCATTCGTAGTGTCATTTCCTCACAAGTGATGACTTTTGATCAGCATGAATTTCAATTGGCATTTGGTGGAAGATTGGTTGATGGCATTCATGATCAAGAACATTTCAAGATGGCATTTGAAAGGATGTGTTGATAACCTGAAGCCCTATTTACATCATTATGAGGAGACAATTGTAACATGAACCCCTCTTCCTGTCACAATTACACCTCAAACTGTGGACATTTGGATGCACGCAGGGAGATCAATGGTCAGGAAAATAGCTGGAGGATGTATTGACCATTTACTGACCAGAGACAATCTGATTGTCTAATTGATCTGCCAGAGGCCATGGGTCAGAAAGAGCTATCTGAAATCACGATACGTCTGCCAAGTGGTATTGACTGGACTTGTGAATGTAGAGACCTGGATGGATGGACAGAAAGATGGATGAACACATTGAGACCTGTCATTGACTAGCACAGATCTTGTAGTAAATCATACGTGGAGTGGCAAAAGTCTTAAGATGAAGGCTTGCCTTGTTATATATTACACATGAAATGCTGAACATAGAAGAATGTTTCGCATAACTGTAAGTATGTAGGTAAATTTATATCCTCACGTGAGGATTATAATAGGTAATCTTTCAGACCAAAATTGTGGACCACAACAGCATATTTTTGGTCTGTATTACATAACTGATGTGGGTTGAACCTCAATGGATGAATAGTACTTTGCTTGAAAGATTAATTACATACCTTGAATAAAGGTTATTTTGTTTTTTACAGTTGCCATCAATATGATAGTGGTGTGTTTCCTTCATCATACAAATTGGGAAAAGTAACCTTGAAAAAATATTTATTTGAGTGGGAAGCATGTGAAGTCTTCGGTTCAATCTGTTTTCCTGAATTGAGGGATGAGGGGAGTTTGAGTATCCAAGGCTTAGCACGCTGAGGTATTAATTAAATCCACTGTTAAAGCTGACTACTTCCTGTGGCGATGGGTTGGGGGATGTGGTAATTTGCCGAGCTCGTCTGTGACTGATGAAGCTTGTATGTGTGGGATGGAGTCACATGGATGTCTGCCAAAGGGTTAGGCTTCTGTGTGACTCGATACACATTCATACGGAATACTGGTCATTTAAACCACAAAATACTTGTGTTGATGTACGTTAATGTGTCATGTTAGTGGTGTATCAGCATTTTTTAACAATAGCTCAGAAAAAGCAGACGACAGTTTTGGGTGCTGGCCAGTATTCTATGACAATTCAACAGGCACAATTGCAGGGAATCCTGTCATAAGTAGACTGGTGAAATAGTAAAGATTAAAATATGGCCCCTACAAATATATTTTGTCATCAACAATTAAATTGTATTTTCATATTTAATCAAAGTCTGGTGTTGGTATTGGTGATTGTGGGACAACTTTTAACGAGGTAACAGCATGTATGACGATCAAAAGCATATATGACGATCAGCACAAGAGGCAATTAATGTTGTGAGGTTCTCGAAGAGCATGGGAAAAAACAGCAATTTGCCATGTGTTGAAACAGCCGAGTATCAATTGCACTTGTTAAATAATTATATTTGAAAATACTGATGATGAGAGGTGATCCAGACCGTTGATTTTCATTCATCTCATGCTCTGCATGACACCTATTTCCCAGCTGTTGATGATGATGTCATTGTTCTGTACTCAAGACCTGCGATACAGTAGCAATACTAGCATCCTGTTGCTCAGTACAACATCCAGGAACAGTGGTACCATCAGCATGGACAGCTGACGGCCATTAAGTACAGATTAGTTGAAACGTTAGGTATGTAATCATGTCAGATAGTGCATTGGTCACAGTTGAAAATTACATACAATTTTGACACTTGTTGTGAAAGACACACCATTCTTGACTGGCAGATATGAAAAGCTTCCTGCTGTAATTGATAGTCACACAGTGCTTCCAAAGATCAAAGGTTACCATTGTCATAAATTTGTAATGAATCGCGATTTCATTTGATTCTAATTAATTGATACGTTGGTTTACCCTTGCATTACATCTTCACTTTGGAATTCTTCTTTGTGTTCTTGTGAGTGTTGGAGTGCATCAAACCTTATAGAATCAACTCACCACGACAACCACTTTTTATGACTCCAAAACAAAAGAGTTATACTGTGGTAGACACACTAGTCTTTTGATGTTGGCGATAGGGCCCCTTGGGGCAGTTTTTGCATGGTCCCAAATGAGCACTAGAATAGATGAGAGTGGAAGGTGTATTCTTGCATTACACTGTAGGAACAGAATGCTGGAAGTGGCAATGTTGAAACTACATCCAATAAAAACTTGCTGGTAGACAAAGATTTGATGCCTGAAATTGAAAAGAAAAGACCAATTAGAGTAACCACCGTCGATGTGGTGCTTTGTACATCAATGTTACCATTGATCATGTTAAGAATTGCTCATTAGTGTAAAGTTACAAAAATGTGACTGAACAATAATCAGTAATAGTTACTCTGATCTTGAATTCTCCCATCTCTGTGCTTACAGTGAAAACGACTACTTAACATTCTTCCCAGTATATGTCTACATGTTTTTTCCTCGTACTCGAATTAATTTTCGGCCTTATGGCTTTGCCCAGTGTCACATATTCATGACATTTAGGACAAAGGTCAATGAAAGGTCAGTCTTCAAAATAAATACTTAAGTGAAATAAAATCAGTCATTGTGTTAATTGATGGATTGTGTAGCTGTCAGCATTGTCACCAAATCTGAATCATTATTCAGGCGATTATTTAATCTGGTTCTTCATTCTAGTGTCAAACCCCCAGAATTACAAGAGCCACTGTGTTCAATCGGCCAGTCTTTTGGTAGATGTTTGAGTAAACAGCAGTGTTAACTGTGTAGGTATGTGTTGCGAAAGGTAAAGAAATCCTGTCCCAATACCAAGTCGCGCTTACAAATGATCATGTTTATTTTCCAAGGGGTTTTCTGCCTATAAGATGATCCTGCTTGAAATAGGGTTGGGCCGAAACCCGATCTAGCTTTTGTATGGAGAGGTGGGTTTTATGTATGGCTATTCAAGATGGATTCCCACTCTGCTTGAAGGTCCCAGCGCAGTGTCTGAATTGACGAAATGGGTCAGTGGTATTGAGGAGCCTTTATTGTAAGGCATCCCCAATGCACCTGAAGGATGAAAGTGATGATTCACAATTTACAAAGCCGCAACCTACGCCATAGCCTCAGGCCTTGGGACGCAATTAGTCTGATTTCAGAGAAAACATGTCCACAGGCCAACAGCATGAGAACAGCAGCTACCTGTAGATTAGGAAGCAGCTTGAGCTGATGCTTCCATGCTTCATGGCTCCTTTCTTCAAAACAGGCTGGCAGAAATGGGATTACAGCCATAGTAAACTGCTTAGGGGTTATAAGGATGCATGTTATAGCGTCTTTATAGGTTAAATGTGGGCACTCACATAGACCTTGAAACAAAAATACTTTCCATTTTAGTCAAACTTTCCTTAGTTTTTGGAACGATTTTAAGACTCCTTCCTGTAGATTAAAAACATGCAAGAAATCATTATTTTTATTTCATTGGCTCTGTGTCAAATATTTTATGTTCATTTAAGAATTTTCAAAAGTGATTCCGAAACACAAGCTTATGGTATAATCTGATTCATACCGCAGAACCTGCTTTTTGCAGTGATTTCTTATGGAAATGGTTTAATTGATTTTATTTAAACAACTTCTATACAATTCATGGATAAGCATTGTCACAGAATGACAGTTGTATAAGAATGGAGTTCGCATCCTGTGGGCCCAGTAATGTTGCGGTGTATTCTTAACCTTGAGGGTTCTAGGCAACAAAGCAGACGGCAAAGTCTACCCTTGTAGTGCTTATGTCCCTGTGTCAAACTCCCCTGTTGAGCGCACCTGGAGCGGAACAGGGCCTGCTTGGTGGAGGGCTCTATGGGCTGTTGAGGGGCTATAGTATTCTGTGTTATTGGCAACCTAATAGGACTTGTCAGCTTGAATATATGGCGCTGTCCGTGTCTGTGGTGGCTTGCTGCATGCTGTTTCAGCGAATGAGATCCCAAGACCCTGTAAGTCGTCAACACAAACTCAATACAATGTTCCTACGCTTGAAGGAACACTGTAAGAAACTGCCGAATCATCCACCCAAGAATTCAGAATATCATTTCGAGGTTGAAAGGTTAACAAAGGTGATTTCCGAACTTATGAAAACACCTTTGTATATGCTGAATAGTTTCTTCCAGGAAAGTGAGGTGTTGAGACGGGGATGAATTTGTCAATTCACTGAAACCTCCTGGCATGGCTTCTAGAGACTTATGTTGTCACGCTTGTCCAGAATGGTCAATCACTATACGTGAAGAAATGAATAATCTCTTTCACCAGTTCGTTTAGTAGATTAAATAATTTTTTCTAGCCACAGATCTCCAGAAATACCATTGCCTGAAACATCATATACTTCATAGGAAGTATTTTAATGCAGCAGGTGAAAGTGAGTGAATTCTGGCTTTAAGTATCTGTTTTTGGGAGTGGGAAAAAAACTTGGAGGGATCGCAGGTAAAAAAAATGGGATAACAGAATTCATTGGCATGTTAATATGCCCGCGGTGAGGTTGATCAATTTTTGAGCTGGTTCTTCCTGTTCCCGGCAATCAAGTGTAGTGGTTGTTCCGTCCCTCACTTCCCGCCACCAACTCTCCTACCACATTTACTTCCCTTCACATGCACACTGTGGGTTTCGGCACCTAGACGACTCCGCAGCCGTAGGACGTGATACGAGACGTTTAAACATGACGTGCACAAATTAAACATGGATCTCCCGGAGCTGTTGGTTTTTCTCGGTGTCACAGGGGCCATCTTTGCTTCTAAAGTCAAGATGGCTGACTGTGAACACTGAAAAGGTTTTTGACTTTCAGTGTTATAAACATTGAACAAACCAGATGATCCGAAAGAATAATAATTTGTGAAAATAACACATCTGCTGGAAACACATGGAGTACAAAATTGTTCAGAAAAAAGTTTTCATTTTCTGTTGTTTATATGTTCTTGTTATGCGATGATAAAAATTATCAGTGTAATTAGTTGTGCATGTCACGTGTAAGTAGCATTTAACGCTGTCAGTGTGCAATGCGTAAATATCCCCAGACCATTGCAGTAGCTTTGAAATCTATATATAGACTTGCCTTTTTAAAGAACGAAAATAGTTAATATTTACTCAAGCTTAAACTGTCAGGGGCATTTACATCTGATATTAAGAGAGACTTTACTATCAACCTTCATATGTTGTCCTCTGTAATATTTCCTACAACATACATTATATTTGCATATATATAGATCACATTACAGACTGAATGTTTACCTTGCGTCATATTTTGAATATGAAGCCATGTATAGGCATGGAACATAAGAGAGTCAATGAGACAGAAGGAGTTGAACATTAATGACAACAAATCAGGCATATGTTTTGCTCGTTCTTCTGCTTGAGGCAAGTTTGATAAACTGGGTGATTGTTAATGGAGTGAGTCACACAGGTGAGTCACACACTACCCGGATCACCCCAGGCAATGATTATGACAAATTGTCAATTTCATGTCACATCTCCTTCGCTATGATATCTCCAGCAACAGTGTTACTTCTGGGATTCCGGGGATACTGGAAATTCAAATCAGAAAATATCTATGATTAAGTCACTATTATTATGAAATAAATGTTCAAATTGGATTATGAATTCACATCTTTCATTGAAGTTCCAAACTTCAAAAGGTGTGATATGTGATCACATTAAGGCTTGAGTCTAAACTCATAACAATATTAAAATGTAGTTATAGTGAGATCAGGAAGCTAGCACAATTTGTCAGATATATTTTTATCATTTTATTGTCATTGCTTAGATAAACTACAATAAACTGTGAAAAAATAACTATTGCCATCATTATATTCATGAACATGTTGATAGATAGACAGATTTCAAAAGGAAATAAGTGCTTATTATCTAGAGAGCTGAAGTCGGAGGTTTTCCTATGAGAGGATGCAGTGGTGGAGATAGTTGACATGTGACACTACTGTATATGTTCACGAAGTGTGGATGAAGTTGGTCTTGCTTCACAGAGTCCACCAACTCCTAGATAATTTCCAGAAAACATAAGCCAGATACTTGATCAGGAACAGTATTAACAGATGCAGTCATGGGAGTCTCAGATTAGCCATCAAGTAGACACTGGAAATTAGCTGGTATTCATGAGCTTGTTGAGAATGTAATGACTGTGGATATTAGTCCAGCAATAGTCTGGTATCGTGGGAGTCGGGATAATGTTATACAAGGTTGTTAGAAACTTAATAAGCAGCCAAATTGATATATAATAGATCTTGGCAAGCACTTGCTGAGAAAAATTACTATTGGGTATATTTGATACAAAGACAATAAAGATTTGTAGGCCATAGGGTATGGTGAGCACGTGTTGGCATTTGGAGGCATTCTGGCAGAGTCTCAAGTGCTACGAGTCGTACTCATGATTCTCCTCCGTAGTATAAACACAGTAATTCAGTAAGTGTAACATTTAACATGAATCGGTCAGGGCCAGCTGACGTGCCACAGTAGAGCCCATAGTGTAATTCTTATCTTCGTCACTACATGAAGCCTCCAGAGGCTACCAAAACCTGGCGCACGTGCAGTCGCGTGCTTCAGCTTACGCACATCGTCTTGAGAGGTTATCGGTTAGGGAAATTTGCCTGTTTCTGTAATGGCTTCCAAACCCATTTACTGTTCTATCATGCTTTTTATTTTACGCAATTTAGCATTTTATGGAGTGCGAGACAGTGTTACATTGTTGGAAATGCAACAGCACTAATCTTACTTTCCCAGGTCGGGTATCATATTCCTGGTTGGGATGGGATCTTGAAGAACATGTGTTGTGTGATGTGGAGAGTACGCTCTCAGTTAGTTCAGTGTGTTAGAGCCATAGAGGTGGAGTTTGTTTATAAACTGTGGGTTGCCATGTATCTCATCCTTGCACGTGCTGGACAGCATGGGTAGATAGGCAGATGGAGGGACGGAGAAACAGGCAGGGAAGATGGTGCCCAATGAGGAAAAATGATTCATGGTAAATGTCAGTCAAGCGAAAATGAATTACATATCTAACAATAATATAACTAATTAATATATTCATGTTTATTAAAATGAGGTTTTAATTTCATTATATCTAAGATGAATATCTGTAACTTTATTGTCTCTGTGTTAGGAAATGCGTGGTAATTTATTGTTCACAGGATAATTATTTATCATTCTTCATTCCCTTGAAGTGAAGCTGAATCATAAAAACAAAAGTAGCTCAATAGTATTGAGGGAGACTTTAAACATTGATTACACTATAAAGGTCCCTGAAACAGGTCTGGTCTTTGCTCCACTGACCAGATATTTGCACCCTAACAAAGAAGAGGCATCACAACAGCTGGCTTCCCTTCTAAGAAAATGCTGCTATTTTCAGCTATACTATTGTCCAAGCTGCTGTCTCTGTTACACAATGGTGAAACATGAACTGATAGGTACGGTAGGCCTCGGCCTTGGAAAACCTGGAACAGGCAGATCTCAGCCTGGGGCATAAAGTGGAGATAGATTCACTTGATGCTGTTCTTAGACTCCACAAACATGCAACATGCAGATAGAGCTATCTTAATAGGTATCCCCGAAGTCAGCTATCTTAGCAGGTTGTGTTTAAAATCTTTGAAATGGGTTCTGTGATATGTTTAAAGAAAGTTTATCATTGATGCTTTCATAAAATGAATTTTTTTATCATTTTGTGTTATCATACATGATTGATTATTTCGTATGAACTTAGGTGATTTAAGTGATGGGTGAAAAAACATTAAAGACAAAAAGCTTTGAAGAGATGATGTGTTTGGCTAAAGATTTGTTTTGCCAGCACTTAAAGCCATATTGTGTTCTTACTTGCCAGCTAATGAAGCGCGTTTTGTTTGCGGTATGTGCATATCAATATTGGGGAAGTTGAAAGCAATGTATTCAGGGGCTCAAGGGTTTCTGGGACATATTTGTGGAGTGTGCCATCTCCGCCACTTCCTGCCAGGTGGTGCAAACCTCAGTAGATGGCGCTGTGGTTTTAACATGGTATAACACTATGACACGCCATCAATATCACATGTTCAAAACGTTGGGGTAGCATGACCAATATACATTAGCGTGTCTGAGTATTTATAGGTGCTCATTATACCAATCAGGCAGCACAGAATCTTTTGTTGAGGTAGTTGCAATGCTTAAATAATGTCAAATAAACGAGACAATATTCTCGCATTAGTGCATCGTGGCATTTAAGGCTTGTACCTGCTCACATATTTTTCTCAGATTATGCAGGTTGAAATGGTAGTTAGAATTCAGTTACCATCAGGTGATAAAGTAATGAACTTTCAACATGCTCAAACTAAACCAGGAGGCAGCAAAACAATAGATTTATCTTCCTTGAAAGCGGAACGATTGGGGATTAGGTAAAAACATGGAACCAGGAGAAAGTGGGATTAAATGAGGTACACTTTCACTTGAAAGTGACATTTGAGAAGTCTGAAATTGAGACTAACCAGCACAGACGATAGTGTGGCTAATAAAGGAATAAATCAAAGTACAGGCGCTGATCCATTTTGAAAGAACAGGCTAATTTTGTTTCTAAGCAGTAAGTCTCAAAAGTCCAACCCTGAGTAAGAAATGGTTGGAGTTGATTTGATGTCGATCCTTTGCCTATCTGAAGCAATATCCAGACTTGACTTGAGCAATGAGTGGATTACAGGGATGACAACTAACAAGGACAGGTTGTCAAGGGATACGAGGGGACTAAGATCAAGGAGGCTGTGATAGCCTCTGTCCCTTGCATGGTCCCAGGTCTGTCCCACCAGCCGCCCAGTCAGGTCCTCCATGTCCTCCATTGGCTGGAGGGTCACTCTAGGTGATCAGGTCCCCCATTGTCCCTGTCAACACAAAGATAAGCCTGCCATGGTCATTGATTTCTGATCTCATGATCTCAAGCAAGCGGCTCCTATGAACCATATTTCTCAGATCAGTTGATAAAATTTTGACAGTATTAATTTATCTTTGTTAACCTTATTATCTGAACAAACCGAAAATGACTTAGTATTTGTTCATATTAGACATCTGCATGTTGAATCTTCCTGAAAATTACAAATACTGGTGCGCATTATCTTGATCATGGTTCATAATCAAGGTCGAACTCCAGATGAAGTGTAAACACAACTATCATTAAGAAAACTCCAAGTGCATAAACTTGAGGTGGGCCGTCAAGGAACTTGTTTTGACAATAGCCATCTCTGTCTGCCATGAGGACCATCTTCAGGCATTGTCGTGTCTGCTTGCCCAACAATGGTCTTTTCTTCAGCCCAGATTGCTATCTTTATTTCTGTAATTACACATCTGACGGGTGTCCCTGTCTTAACCTGCACACTGATAATGCTGAGAATGTGTATTGAGACATATGTTTGTATTCCACACTGCTTTGTGTGGTAGTCGGGTGCATTTATTTATAATGTATAAAATCATGTTAAGTTTTTGTCGGTAGAACAATTGAGGAATGTTTAACTGTGGGTTGTCCTGTACACAGCTCGGTCATGTGAGAGAGTGATCTCCTGATGGAACCTGTGAACACACAACACATGATATACTGTTCTCTGCCCAGGGGGTCTAGCATTAACCTTTTGACTGATAATTCACACATATCTCTTTCTAACAACTAAATTTTGTAAATTTCGCTCATTATATGGTAATTCAAATGAATCACGACTGTTTGTTCTTTTAAACAAATACCCACATGTGGTCAACTAGAATACATTATTTTTTATTTTAAAAAAGTGTGTCAGAGTTAAGACATTATCTTTTGCACCATACTGGGTTTATGTTTCAAAGGTTATAAAACAGTGCTTATCATGAATATTCAGTCTTTAAATGCGTGATGATTTTCCCAAAGGTTGTGCCCTACACTGATGATGTTACATCAACCAAGAGATCTTACAAACAAACCAAACCAGTTTCAAATCAACTTCTGAGAGAGACACAAATTTCCCTTTTATCTTTATATCAGGAAAAAAACCCATTTCAGCAACGTAGAGAATGTATGCATAGAGAGCCATGTAGTAACACATCTAACTAGTCTGCTGACATGTAGTACACAATGGGGAAAAAAATAGTACTAGCTGAAAACATTAACTTATGTTTACTTTCAATTACATGCTAGTGGATGTATTAGCAAAACACTTAGATGTCTCGTTGTCCCGACAATAGAAAAATCAGGCTTTGAAACCTATGTAAACATGAATTGGTGGTTTTGTATTATATTTAAGGACTCATTTGTTTACATTATTTTTTTATTATTTGTAGAAAATGATGCAAGCCTGGAGAAATTTGCTGGACGAATTGATGAAATTGACCACTTTAGACTCCTGATGGCCGATGCTTCTTCCATGTTGCTGGGAGCAAAGTAAGTATAGATGTAAAATACCTGAATATGTAACACAAGTGATATGAAATTGAGCACATCTTAATTAATTTTGAAACTTGATTATTAGTTTTACTGCCATCATGATGATAAGATAAGGTACAGAAGTAACTTGCATGTGTTTCAAAATTAATTAAAAGATGTGCTTAATTTTATAAGGACGTCTTGTAAATTATTTTCAACATAATTATTCGCTTCACTCTCATCATGTTCTTAAGATGAGATGCAGAAATAACTTGCTTCTGTATACTGTTACATAATATGTTTAGGTGTAAGATCTCTGAGATTTGGTGTTTCCCACTGTTATGTGTAATTAAATGCTGCACCACAGATGCAGGAAAGTGTTTTCACGTATTTGTTTTACAAGATCAGTGTGACCCAACATAAACGATGACCTTTTGTGTTTCAGAAACGCTATACATAATGTCAGTCTAGCTGACCTAAAGGAATTCTCGGTAAGTTTTTTGTGCGTTTTTCTCTACGCCCTAAGTGATGTGAATATTTCTTACTGTCAATCTTTGAAATTTTTTAAAATATGACCATGAGCAAACAGCATGGTGATGATGCTCCTTATGTAATTATATTTCTACACTCATGATGTCATAGATGTTTTTCCAGACTTGAAAGGCATGTATATCTATTCTAAATTATTTGTTTCATGATTTCAGAGAATAGATTGGGAACCTCAGGCATCGGACATTGAATTATGTTCCAAGAAACATAAGACTTCAGTAAGTACCATCAATTCTGTTTTTGAGGCATCGTAACTGAAGACCTTCACTGCCCTCTTTGATAGATCCATTATGTAGGAAAAGAAAATGCACTCCATCACCGACATTGCTGGCATTTGGAGAAAGTACAGTGAACATTCATTTTCCATTTCAACCATTTAGTTTCCTTGGTTCATGGGTACTAAGATTTGGGCGGGGTAACCATGTGGTTGGCCCAGTGGATAAAGGTTTGTTTTTGTTCTAGGGTTAGTTCCTCGGGAATTGCTACAAAAATGCTAAAAGCTGCATTAAATCTCACTCACTCACTCACTCACTCACTCAGACTACAGTTGGCAGAGTAACACATGTGCAAGTAACTCAAGTCAGTCAGGAGGTTGATTAACCTGGTTCTCTAACGAAAAGAAGGACTATGGAAAATATAAAAAAGTAATCCAAGGTTCTGTATTTGGCCAAGTCATCAAGATACCTGAAGATGAGACAGACCTAACCCGACTGGGCGGTAAATCAATTTCCGAACCCTTCACACTCCCGATGAAGGCTCACAAATGATGCAGTCTGAATTAGCTGGAAGCTGGATCTGTTTCAAGTTGAACCAGTGTTTGACTTGCTCCTTCTCCACTGTACAAGATTCTGATCAGGGAGGAAATCTATGTGACAGTGGGCTCGTGTATGGCTGCATCAATGTATGGGATGTCTTGGGATACAGAAGCTGACAAAACTAAATTTGCTTCACTTGTCACCAATTGGTGATAATAAAGATGGTTGCTTAGACAGGAAGACTTGGGGAACCGCAATTGATAAAGTAAACAATTCAATTAGATATACGGCAATGAGACTGAGCTGTGCATGCTTGTATGAGTGGATGCGATGTTGTAGAGCAAATACTTATTATTGTGCATTAACAATTGTTTGCCACACAATACTGAGGTCAAGGTCACAGGTGGAAGGTAACTCATTGCGCCCATGGGTCATGGGTCATGCCGTCTTCTGTGTCACACACTAAAGCACATTTCCCACAGAAACTCATTGTAGTGTATAATGTGCTAGGAATGAGATCAGCAAAAGTATTTTCACAATATTTTAGATGCTTCTTTATTCCTTTCAAATTCTAACAAGGACCATGAATTTTAATGTTAAAAAGCTTGATGAAATTTCTCTTGAAAGTATGGATATTGAAAGGAGTACAATATTCTTTAGGGTTGTTGATGTGTAAAGCAATTTAGATCTCAATGAAAAGATTTCTTACGAAAAATGTGTTACTCATAAACCAGTTGTCAAACAGACAGTATCTAATACATATCCTGTACCATGGTAAACAGGCAAGTCAGGCAGAAGAAACTCTATTATCGCATGCTCTTGTTGCAGTGAAAAGATTTTTCAATCCTAACTTTGCATGAATTTCATCATACAGAATGAATACAATGGTTTAAGAAATGGTATCAAGATAAGTTTTAAGATTGAAATGTGAAATTACCCCAAATCCTGAGTACTCTGTTGTTTAACTTAGTAATTATCTGTTGACAGTTTCAGAAATATATTATCTAATGTTGGCGATAGTTTGACACCGATAGCAAGAGTACATGTGGTAAAAGAATTAGGTGATTTCATTGGCAATAGATTTGCCATGTTGCTTGTTGATGAGTTAAGTCACGTCAGTGTTGACACAGAGACCAGGTGAGATAACGAGGTATCTACCTGGCCGCCACACCTGTACACGGTTCTCCCTCTATCTCCTCTTGACACAATCTACGCCACAATTAACAGCTACCTGTTGTGTTCGTCCTCTATATACTGGGGCTGCGTGGTCTCCGGCACGTTTTCGACTTTGAAAATAGAGAGTAGCCCTTGTCCTTCTTAACTCAGGATAAGCACTGTGACCTTTCAATCTGTGACGTGATTGCCTATTACACACACATCATACTGAAATATTAACTATGATAAAAATCTAAGTTTTTACCTCTTGTCCCTCATCAAAAAGATATGTCAAGTGTCTTTATCTTGTTGAAGTTTTTTTGCTATGAAGAAGATGATACGAGTATCAAGATAAACGTGAAATGTAGTTTGATGTCGTAAAATGTAATCACAGTGTAGCAGATTTGCTCAAATTAAGAATTTATTTAAAGGGAGTCTTGAGATTAAGCATAAAACATGTCAGTATGAGAGATATATGCTTGTATAAATGAGGTCACACGGTATTTACGTTGCATCAAATTAGAGTTGTGTCAAACACGTAGTGGAAAAGTTCAAATACAGGCTTGTCAATTTGCTGCCCGGTTTGTTTGTTTTTCACGTATATAGACAAAAACAAACATGGGCTGTACATAGACAAAAACACACAGTACATGGAAGGTGTTTGTTTACCAAGTCCAGAAACGAGAGGTCCGTGTACAGTTGGCATTGCCATAAGGGGCTTGTGTTTAACGCTTAAACATTTAATTAATGTGAATTATGAAATATTATTAAGTCACCCAAAACACAAAATGAAACTTTCAGATATTTGGGGGAATTTTACATGTTGAATGTCATTTAAATTTTTTCTTTAGTTGCTCTGAATATATTTACAACGAAAGATTTATTTTTCAGGAACAATGTCAGAATTACATCCGTGTCATAGTGAAGAAAGATAATGACAGGTTATACACCTGTGGAACAAATGCTTTCCGTCCCAAATGTCGAACGTACAAGCAGAATGGGGTAAGTGTCTTCATGAACATATTAATTTTTTAACAATTTCAAGATACCCAATTGAGTTACATTATGGCTTTATAATTATCTCTCAAATGAGTATCCAGAGTAATATATTGAGATTATTCAATCATAATAACAGCATGAAAATGGTCGGTTATCGTCTGAGTCATGTATCTAACATATGCTTGTTATTGCCATACAGCTCAGTGGATATGAAAGGATTGAGGAGCGAGATGGTGTAGCTCAGTGCCCTTATGATCCTGAACAAAACAGCACAGCCATTTATGCAGGCAAGTACATTTAGCATAGCATAGATTTTACATTAGTGAAATATTTCTCTAAAATCTGAGGAATATTTATGATGCATATTTTGATTGATTATTCAATTTGTGACAATTTGGTCCACATAAATCTGTGTACCATGATTGATGGCGAGACCTGTGGTTGGTAATACTGGTGTGGTCAGACCAGTTTGGCCGGGAGATTACCTTTGAGGGCAAGTGACCGCTCATTAAACCCAACAGGGTCAGTCCCAGGAGCATCATTATAAATGGGACACACTTGAAGTAACCCTCATCAACAAGAGGCAATTTTGGTCCACTAAATTACCAACATTTGGAGATAGTTGAAACATAATATTGAGTCTCTTTACAAAATTCTAATTTAGTCCATAATTATTTCAAGAAAATCTTTGAATGATGAAAATTTGAAAGCCCTCAGCTTGAATGTTAGGATGTGAATCACAGAATTTATAAGACAGTGAAAGTGATCAATTTGCCTTGCCATTGGCGACACTCAGAAATAATAAACTGCTTTCACACAAAGGCACAGCAGTAGAGTTCCAGGGATCCTGCTAATGATGTGTCAGGAATCGCATACATCCGATTCCCTCTGGTACAGTGTATGGAGCTTGGAGGGAACCTCTGCGTGGATAGTTGAAATAATAGCTTCTGTCTGCACTGGCCACGCATGTGACCTATCAGCGAGGATTGGTGGGATGGGGGAGTGTATCTTGCCCCTACCTTACCTTTTGGGGGGGATATGGGGAAACTGGTGATTGGAGCCAGATATGAATTATGTGCCTGTCAACAGAAATCTTGATTATGTTCTGACAGGTTGCAGAAAAGTAGTTTATCTCCCCCTGTAGATTACAAGTTAGATTTATCATGTACACAAGGGGGGCATTCGTGAATAGTTCAGACTGCATAGGCCAGCTGAATATATGTGTTAGTTTTATAGAGATTTGAGTGAGGATTTGAAGTCAGTCAAGAAAGGTTCTAGATGTGATTTATTACGAAGCATGGGATAACATTGCATCTATAAATGCTCAAGGATACTTTCAGTGGTGTCAAAGAGGATAAGATAAACATGGTAAAGAGATAAAACACCAGAATAAGAGTTCAGTAACCACAGACAGCCAACACCCATGTCGCTATCAACCACAGCTATCAACATTCACCACAAATAAATCATAAATCACCATCTATGTTTTTCCAGACCATGACAGTATTTGGAACTGACATAGAAAAAACATGCCACCCAATATGGCAGCTATTAAGATGTCAGTAGTGCTGCCACAAGGTGGCCAAGCGAGGAACTACTTTCTTGTCCCCTTGTTAAATGTATTTCTAGTCTGCTTCACATTGGTGTCGAAGTGGGAGTTTATGACAGATCAGGTTTGGTGACTTCCTGAACTTAACTAGCTTGTGTCTCCCGAGACATAGAAAATAATTAAACGCCAGTGATAAAGTCTTTGTGAGGAAGCATTTAACTCTGTCCTGTCGCTGCACTCTCTCCCAGGGGTCATACTTGGAGAAAATGGGCCAGTGCCAGTCGAGATTTGGACGTCTGCTTGCCGTTATTGCAGTGTTGGATAATTTGAAAAGAAATGCAACTTCAGCAAAAAATCTTTCAATCAATAAAACCACCAAATATATATGTTGACTACAATTTGCTGCTGACAGTAACATTTCCTTCTGAACCTGTCAGCCCATAAACAGATGCTATTTATGGAGAAAGCTGCTTCTGGTAATGTTTATCATGTCATTTGGCAGTTAAAAAATATTGATGTTATCTTTTTACATTTTTTTCATGATAATTCAATTCAAAGAGGACTGTAGCATGAAATAGTCAATCTTCCATTTTTATTCCAGGTGGGAAGCTGTACTCTGCGACAGTATCTGACTTTTCATCACGTGACCCCTTAATCCTGGAGACCAACAAGATGATCCGAACAGAGCAGTATGACTCCAAGTGGCTCAATGGTAGGTTGTGTGCAGTTACCCTGCAATCACCATTATCGGATCTCTACATCAGATAAAACTAAATAATTTAATTATCAAATCTGTTGAGGTAATTTACTTACTTATCATAGCAGCATAACAGCCTGGTTGGAAATAAAAATGGTGTTTAAAAATATTTCGTATTTAATCATTTTATTGGGGTTTTATCTCACAAGGAATTAAAGTATCATGTAGATGGATGGATAAGATAGTGCCAGCGCTGGAGTACAGGTATATTCTGGTGTGACTTTGACAGTGAATGTTGTGAATGAGCAGGTAGAGAATGATAAACATTATCTCTGTTTCCAGAGCCCAATTTTGTGAGTTCTTTTGAGAAACAAGACAAGATATATTTCTTCTTCCGTGAGACTGCTGTGGAACATATCAACTGTGGCAAGGTGAGGAAAGATGATGAAAAAAATATTGATGTTTGATTTAAGATATTTAATTTAAGATCAGCAGAACAGACACAAATTCAGTTGAAACAGGATTTGAAACATATTGAGGTATATGTGTGAACCTTTATCATTATTACAACAATTTAACGCATAATTGAATTTTTTAAAATAATAAATGATATTTCAATGTCATGACTGAGTTCTGTTGCTTCCTCCAGGCTGTGTTTTCTCGAGTTGCTCGAATCTGTAAGAGTGACGAGGGAGGCCAGATGTTGCTGGACAATACATGGACATCGTTCTTCAAGGCTCGACTCAACTGCTCCATCCCAGGGGATTTCCCATTCTATTTTGATGAAATACGTAAGTTTCTAATTAACAGTTATTTTATTTTTAAATTTTAACACTCAAACTGTGCTTTCTTTAACATATGATACAATGTATATTTGTGTAGTTAAGACAGCTTGTACAATGCCTAATGTTGACTAATTCTTCTTTCAGAATCAACATCAGATTTTGGTGAGGGTAACTTCAGACCAGTGATTTCTTCAGGGAGCAGATTTGACATGGTTTATGCAGTTTTCAACACACCACAGTAAGTCCCTTGGCTAGGTCAAAATACCATCACCATCAGCATCATCATCATCATCACCACCATAATCAGTTCTTGCTGATGAGATAAAGAGAACAAAAAGTAGTAATTCAAATAATCCATCATATATATTATCACATTCATCATCATCATTCATTTTATTATCCGTGATAATGCAGAGTTCATGAGACCATACAATAACTATCTTCTTCTGTCTTGCAGCAACTCCATCCGGGGATCTGCCGTCTGTGCATTTAGATATGCAGACATTGTCAAGACGTTTGAAGGTCGGTTCAAGGGTCAGGAATCTGCGTGGCACAACTGGCTGGCAGTGCCCAGAGAAAAGACACCTGCTCCTCATCCTCAGAAGGTGAGATCCTTAACCTTGTTCCATTAGCTGTCAATCCTAAATTAATTCAGATAACTTCAATTCAGTGTATTCAGCTAAAATGTTTCTTGTAACATGAAAATCCTGTCATTTTACATGGGATACTGATTTGGGGGGTAACTGGTTGTCAAGAAAACCTAACTCAAGTGATTATTTGACTATATACTGAACTCTGATTTATTTTCTTAGCAAGTCTAGCCTGATTTTACCTGAAATCTATTTTTCAGTGCACCAACAGTAGTCAGAGGCTTGAGGATACGACCCTTAACTTCATCAAGACACACCCTTTGATGGACAGTTCGGTTCCTGCCCTAGGTGGCGCCCCACTCTTCATCCAGACAAGTTTCACGTAAGTCCCCTTCTCCACTGTTTATCATCACCACAGAGTCAGTCTTTGAAGCGGACAAGAAAGGCATAGACACAATTCCAGTAGTTTTGTCCTGCAGTGTAAGTTGAAAATCCAGCCAGTTATCAATGGATCATCTTTCCAGCCAATTCTTTGATACGGAGCAGTTTGTTACAATTTGAAATCTAGCACTGTCACAACATGATTGTCCCTGCCTTTAGTGGGTTGTGGCTAAATAGCCCCTGGTTGTGTCGCCAGACCAACTCGGCCCCTCCTGCTTCAACAATTACCAATAGACCATGGGTATTTTGTTTGAAAACAATGGCTGGCTGTACATGGCGCCCGATAGCTCCCAGTTTTCTTTACTTATCCGTGAATCTTGGGATGAATTTCCGACTGACATGTCCCTTGGGGCAGCCATCTTTGTTTATGGGATGCAACATTTTGGTGGTTTCTTGAAGATGGTGGGTTAAAGAGTGGGTGGTCTGGGAAATAATGTGTGAATGGAGACAAAATTAGACTTAACCTTTATTCTTTATGTTTATCCATATGTTTATGATTGGTAAAAAAAATAATCTTTTTTGCTGTGGCATGGTTCTTATCTTTATGTTTACTTTCAGGTCCCGCTTTACTCAGATCGCAATTGACTGGCAAATCCGTGGAGTCGATAAATACCACGATATCATGTTTATCGGAACAGGTAAACGCATCAGTAGTTTCTCCTTAAAATATTCATATCGACATTTGTTTAAAAATAATTTATCACAGATGATAACCTTTATATTTTTTACTGATTTAAAAATAATGGTTTTGAAAGTTTATTTGATTTTGACATTGCAGACGATGGAAGGGTCATTAAGGCTGTGAATACCCAAAAGGGCCCGAAAGACAAGATCCGCACGGTTGTTATCGAGGAGATCCAGGTCTTGAAGAAGAATGAATCGATCGTCAACCTGAGAGTATACCGCCGAGATGGTACTGAGAAGTTGGTGGTTGTCTCCAAGGAAAATGTGGTCAGCATCCCTCTCCATCGCTGTAACCGCAAAAACACGTGTCACGCGTGTGTCGGTCTGCAGGACCCATACTGCTCCTGGGTTGATGCCAGATGCTCCAACACCAACAGAGGGTGAGGAATCAACAGCAGTATTCACTCATAACAACTGTCATCAATATTCTCAAAACAATCTTAAGACTGAAAGCTAGAGGTGTATGTTGAAGTTTAAAAGTAATAGCTCAGATGTCTGTTGGGCCATGCATCGTAAGAAGTATATAATTAAAATTCTGTATTCTTGATATTAATTATGAAGCCCATTTCTGGTGTCCCCTCCATGATATTGCTGGAATATTGCTAAAGGTGGTGTAAAACCATACTCATTCACTAATAGTAAGTTAGTAGAAACATTTACCTGGTGGGTGGGGGGCTGTCACTTTCAAGGTTTTTTATTACATATTTATATGACAATCTCTGTTTGTGCTAACTATGTTTTGGCCTGTCCTTATGGTCCAAATTTTACATGTTTTAGACATGATTTTTGTTTTGTTTTGCTTAATGTTGTGTTGTATGATTGATGTTAATGACAAAACTTGGTTGTTCAGACTTCAGAGTGTTACAACTGGCAAGTCCTCTGGCTGTGGAGTGGAGATCCTTGACGGTAAGTTGTTCTATATTGTACAGTCCACTGTATATATTGCTGTGGTGTTGTAAATATTATGTAGTATTTGGTTTGATGTGGAGTTATAGTTCAATGTGAAGTTCTATTATTTTATTGAGTTCCAGTCGGTAAGACGTATTTATGAATATTTTATTCATTTCTTTACCTATATCTTTTTCTGCTTTGCTTTACGTTTTTGATTTGTCTTATTTTATAAGAAACCACCAGTACTACGACAACACCAGCAGCGGCCACAGAGCCACAAAAGTGTGTTTGTCCCCAGGTCACGGATCCCAATAAACATAGTGAGGAGAAAGACGTCACTAATATTGGTCAGTTTATGTCCAAGGCATCAACAACATATCTACATTTGCTTATAAACATTAAAACAAGAAATAAATATCACGAGTCACTTAAAGTTGTGGAAGAAATGTGGCATGAACATACAGTGTAATCAAGTGATTTGAGATTTGTCCATATTATAGAATTTAAAAGCATGTGTCGAAATAGAAATTTAGAAAGTGTAATTTTAACGGAATGTAATTTAATGATCGGAGTGAAGTGTGCTGCAATCTATTACACTAACACACGCATGCCTTCCCCTTTAAAGTCCACCACGGTAACACTCTAGAGAAACCACCTGTATAAGATGACAACTTTCTTTTCATGTTTGCTGTTTTCATGCCTCAGTTGCTTTTTAAAGTTTATTTCATGTTGCTTGTCTTCTGTTAATTGTCATGTGACATTCCATCGTAAATATCATCATAACAAGACGTGAGAACTATCCCAGGATAACATGTCATCTCATTCGCCCTGTGTTTGTCTCATCAGGACCCAATATGGCTTCCACAAAACAACCTGCTCCCAAGACAACTCGCCCTGAAGATAAATATGACGGTAAGACACACTGCATCAGTCTGATAGCTCTTCACGATGGCGAGGCAATCCTCATGTAGTTCCGCTTGCTTACTGTGCTTCTAACTGCTTGCTTACCCTAGTCTCTTACTGCTTGCTTACCCTAGTCTCTCACTGCTTGGTTCAAGGTATCTTTCCTCAGACTAGCTAGTTAACCTTGCATAGCCTGCTTCCCTCACTGTGCTTGTAAATGTTTGTGTGTCCATATTTATGGGCGTTGCTGTGGAGATTGTGTCTTGCAACTGATCGTGTCCTACATGTCTGTCTTTATAATCTCTGATAGACATTTAGAAGTTGGAAGAACATGTATATGTGACACTTGCTAACAGCTTCTTTTATTATTTTAACCATGGTCCAAGCTGATACTGCCCCTTCACCAGGACAAGGGCAAGAAATAGCTATTAAATGTTGAGAAAATATACAGAATCATTATCCATATAAAGTGTCATGTATACATGTCTGTCTCTAGTTGAATGTTGTAAGTTCCTTCTCATAGGGGGCGGTGGGGTAGCCTAGTGGTTAAAGCGTTGGCTCGTCACGCCGAAGACCCGG
>VKKT01002199.1:30897-42459 GCA_008038995.1 Haliotis laevigata | reverse complement strand
ACCGGAGGTGTGGTTGAGTGATGACATGACGACCGGAGATGTGCTCAAGTGATGAGTTGACGGCCAGTGTGTGCTCAAGTGATGACATGACGACCGGAGGTGTGGTTGAGTGATGACGTGACGATCGGAGGTGTTCTAAAGTGATGACTTGACGACCGGTGTGTGCTAAAGTGATGACATGACGACCGGAGGTGTGCTAAAGTGATGACATGATGACCGGTGTGTGCTTAAGTGGTGACATGACGACCGGAGGTGCGGTGGAGTGATGACCTGATGACAGGTGTCTGCTAAAGTGATGACATGACGATTGGAGGTGTGGTTGAGTGATAACATGTCAACCGGAGATGTGTTGAAGTGATGGCATGACGACCGGTGTGTGCTAAAGTGATGACATGACGACCGGAGGTGTTCTAAAGTGATGACATGACGGCCGGTGTGTGCTAAAGTTATGACATGACGACCGGAGGAGTGGTTGAGTGATGACATGACGACCGGAGATGTGCTCAAATGATGACATGTCGACAGGAGGTGTGCTGAAGTAATGACACGGTCACTGGATGACTGATATCGGTGATGAATAACGTTAAATATTTACATGTACCTACCTTAAGAATAAACCAAATCCAAAGCTTGTAAATATGTTTATTTCCGTTTGCCGCTGTCTTTATCACTGTCCTCTGTTGTAAGCGTCAGGGTGTTCTTAAATCTATCTATTGAAGATATTTTGATATACGTTATTATCGGCTTGTATATCATGTGTTACATTCGAAACCATATCCAGGAGAACTGTCCTTATGCCAAAGAGTTTCCGTTCTTGTTATGCAGAGTTACCTCTCTTGGACTGATGCTTCGCCAAAGCACTACTATTGATTTGTGAGCAGCAGCCCCACGCTCGAGGTTGTCGCCAAACAGGACCTCACAACCGAAAAGGGAACCTGTGACATAAATTTCCGGCAACATCCGAAGCATATATTCACGAAATAAATACTATATTTCGTATCAACAGCACAGTAATACCCACCCATATCAACAATTTTTTACATCAACAGTCTCAAATACCTATACACAGTACTACAATTTGACGAAACGTCTTGAAAATCCTTCAACATCTTCCATATGCCGGTAGACATATACATTATTAAAGTATGTGGTTGTGGTGTTGGATGTATGATGTCAACATGACTGGGCGCCGAGAAGTATATAGCTCTAGAGTTGAAGTACTGAAGTAAATATTGTTAATAGCATCAATGTTAAACATTCAATAAGCTTAATGGATAATGTTTTTGTTTTCAATTGTTTGAGAAACTGGTCATTCAAATAACAACTAAATTGACTGTTACGAAACATAAGTGACGCTTGTCATTGTGAATACCCCAGACACCCAAGCCGACAACTATAACCCGTTGTCACAACGTTATGCTTTCGTTGCTACAACGTTATTTTGTAGACTCCCTTTTACGTTGTCACAGCCTTGTGGCCAGACGTTGTGATACGTCATTTTTACATCGCCACAAGACATCGTACATCAAGTCAAACAATTAAGTTATCCATAAGATAGATTCATATGTTATTCAACCAACTTCTAAATATAGATATAAAGACTTGATGTTACCCATATCATCCGGGGAGTGGTTACCCCAAGAATCATATTCAATCAGAAAGTATCCATGTCCAGGGCAGGATGCCCGGAGAAACGCTGAAATACATTTCGTGCATGATTTGTTTGCTTTCATTGTTTTTTTAATGACCTTACATTTCCACATCATCAATTTCGATAAATGATAATAGCCTTTATTCATTAATATAGCTCTTATTCAAACAAGTATTCGTCACGAGGTATCATTCACCCTGAAGACTTGCCATCAACACCAGCGCTTTGTGCACATGTTACTGTCATAATAATGTATTACTACGATTTCGGTTCAACAAGTTCAACGCATGTTAACAGATTGTTGATAGCGCCAAGATAAAACGTACATCTACCTATGTCCACAGCTGGTCCCAAACGCCTCAACAGAGTGTACTGC
This sequence comes from Haliotis laevigata, assembly GCA_008038995.1. Lineage (NCBI taxonomy): Eukaryota > Metazoa > Mollusca > Gastropoda > Lepetellida > Haliotidae > Haliotis > Haliotis laevigata. The sequence goes on along the minus strand of VKKT01002199.1, from coordinate 40,432 downwards.
AGAGTAACTTCCATCCAATAAATAGTACACCTTAACAGATTATTTTAATTTAGTTAAATCCAACACAGAGAGGGAAGCAACAACTTCGAATAAAAGGGGGCGGCTTGGTAGCGTAGTGGTTAAAGCGTTCGCTCGTCACGCCAAAGACCCGGGTTNNNNTCCCCACATGGGTACAATGTGTGAAGCCCATTTGTGGTGTCCCCAGCCGTGATATTGCTGGAATACTCCTAAAAGGGGCGTATAACTTGACTCACCCACTCATAATAAAGAGAAGTATACTGAAGTATATATATGAACATATATGGGGCACATATAGCCTGTGAGCAAGAGTCGTAAGAAACCCACGAAGCTGTAGTCTTTGGTGAACGGGTACTCTCGACATATCTAAAATGTGATGAAAAGGGGACACTAAAGGATGGAACCGCCTGTGTGGAATACCGGTCGCAGAAGAGTACAGTCATTCAGTTTTGTGGACAACCGCGGTCACTCCGAATGTGAAACTGAGTTGTTTCACTGGCCACTTAACTGTGTCTAGTTCAGGGGAGTAGATCGGTGGAAGGGACTCGGCGTTTTGACGATTATTGAACAATATCAGTTCAACGATGTATCTAAAGCTTCCAGTAGCTCCTTCTTTTGAGGTTTGCCACTACGAGCAGAAGTTCAGCTGCAGGTACATATAGAAACAGATGGGCAAGTGATAGAGATGGTCACAGCTTGTCTATATGTGTTATCCCCAAATTACTCTCAGATGTTATCTATAAGGAAGGACTGCATTTGACCTTATGTATTATCAAAATGTTTCAGATGACATTTGCGTTCATTTTGGACTAATTGTTGTCCCCAACCTTTGAAGATACAGATCGAATTATAACTAGCTACAACGTTTAGTTTAGAAAACAAGGATCACGTAATTAGGGCTTCCCTTAAGTATGTCATGTGGTTAGTAGTGTACAAAGTTGACAACTCTCTCTCTGTCCCCACAATACACTCTTGCGGGGAGGTATCTGCTACTCTGAAAAGAAAAAGAACGAAAAGCGCAAAATCCTGGAGTATCCATCACAGTCACAGAAAACATATTGCACGTGAAGTATACGATAAGGAGATAAGTGCAAGATTAACTCACTGCACATGTCGCCCTAATGAAGACTAACGAGGGTAACTGTTTGATATATACTGACAACACACGTCTGACATAAGGTTGGATGTACAGTTAAAGAAACAAACGAAGACAAAATAGAACACCGTTAAATTACTCTCTGGTCGATTCACTCGAATTACGAGGCACAAAACAGATTTAATCATTCGACGATTTGTATTGTGACAGGCCATGAGATTTTACGAATGCCACGTCGTAAAATACATTCTGTTAAATCATATTGATTCCAGTACATTGAAAGATCGTCTTTCTTTTTATTATCTTATCATACTCAAAGGCAAAAGTTAGTGTCATCAACACATTTGTTTATATAAATGAGAAAATGTCTATACCGCATTTAATTTTCTTTATAATGAAATTAAGCCATAACCCAAACTGGGCCCTGTCTGTAGGTTTTGTTTTGCAGCATTTCTCGTGCTTTCAAGAATAGGAGCAGGTGTCCAACATGCATCAGTGCTCAAGGCGGACATACACGTTATTGGCTGTGGGAATTTCATATTGACCGTTCTCTCACTGTGACTTCATTAGCATGTGTCTGCCAGAAAAGTTTAAACTGTGATATTTGCAATCCTATTGTCTAATAATTTTCTTGCAATATAAAAAAGTCTCATCACAAAACTATCAGTTGTTTATGCACATATCTAACTTAATGTCAGTCACACTAACTTTTGCCTTTGAGTATATAAAAGGAATTAAGTGGAATTAGAAAACTACAAAATAATGGCAACGATCAACACCGACTTTATTTGTAAGATTACCACAGTACCATACTTCGTCGAGCGGGATTTCACATTGACATGGGGGAAACTATGTTATTTCATGAATTCAACACTCAAACGTGCATGCAGCCAGGGTGGGTACTGAGTGAATGTCTGTAGTCAGCAATATTACACCGATTCACCCCCTATAACCCGCAGTCCTCAAGTAGATCCCCATTAGCTGTCTGGAACGGCAAACCTCGCGCACTATGGTATCTGTTCATGCCATGGAACATATTAAATCCAGCTGTAAAACGCGTGATCCTTGCTTGTTTTTTTTATAAGCTGGTTTATCTCATGTTGGTTTACTGAAAAGTAGATCCGTATAGCCACGGTCCTTCCTTTTACCCGGTAGCTGAAGGCATTACTTTGTAACACACCGGCTCTATAGATGCTGTACTTGGATAATACGCTACAACCATAACCCTGTTTTGTAATTTGGAAACCTTTGTTATACCTTGATGAAATTCAAACAGACTTCAGTTATCTGTGCACTTCAGTTTGTGGTATTCAGTAATACCATTCACTTTCTACGTGTAACTTTGACATTCAAACATCATTTACTCAAAATCAAAGAACTTGATATTTTTCTAATGATCTCCAATTCTTTAAGACACGTTTTTTTACTGGCAGAATATTGAATAACGACATGGCATTGATGTCTTCGGAACAAGTGATGAATTAGCAAAAAGCACATGGCATATGGTGTCTTCGGAACAAGTGATGAATTGAAAACAAAAGTATGGCAATGATGTTTTCGGAACAAGTGATGAGTTAGCAATAAGCACATGGCATTGATGTCTTCGGAACAAGTGATGAATTGAAAACAAACGTATGAAAATGATGTCTTCGGAACAAGTGATTTATTGAAAACAAACGTATGGCAATGATGTCTTCGGAACAAGTGATGAATTAGCAAAAAGCACATGGCATTGGTGTCTTCGGACCAAGTGATGAATTGAAAACAAACGTATGGCATTGACGTCTTCGGAACAAGTGATGAATTGTAAACAAACGTATGGCATTGATGTCTTCGGAACAAGTGGTGAATAAACAATAAGCACATGACAAGGACGTCTTCGGAACAATTGATAAATTAACTCTAAGCACTTGGCAATGATGTCCTCAAAACAAGTAATGAATTAACAATTAGGTACAAGGATATGATGTTTTTGGAACAAGTGATGAAGTTACAATATTAAGTACATGGCAATGAATTCTTCGGAACAAATGATGATTTAACATTTAGGTACATGGAATTAGTGGATTTGGAACAAGTGATGAATTAACCATTAGTACATGGCAATGGTGTGTTGGAACAAGTGATGAATTAACCATTAGTACATGGCAATGGTGTGTTGGAACAAGCGGTGACTTAACAATTAGCACATCACAGTGATTTATTGGAACAAGTGGTCAAATTAACAATTGAGTACTTGACAAGAATTGGTTGGAAGTAGGGGCGAATGAACAATATATGTCGATGATGGGTTAGCCATGAAGGCCTACGAATTCATTACATCTTATCAGATGATCCGTGGCGCGGCGAAAGATGTCATGTGACAATCCGGAAGTAGAAATGGCCATACACCTGGGTGCAGCGTTAAACAAACGAAACGTCAATGGCGATACCATATCTATCCTTGAATGTTCCCACAATGAAGGACCGCTACCATGTCGTAGTTGAGTGAGTGAGTTTGGTTTTTACGCCGCTTTTAACAATATTCCAGCAATATCACGGAGGGGGACACCAGAAATGAGCGTCACACATTGTACCCATGTGGGGAATCGAACCCGGGTCTTCAGCGTGACGAACGGACGCTTGAACCATTAGGCTATTTCACCGCCCCTCGTAGTTGAGAATGGTCGGTGGTTCGAACATGGTACTCATGGAAACGAATAAGGGAACACATGAAAGTACAAGTGTTCCTTTATTCTTTTCCAGGTTTCTTCACAAGGTATGTATTGATTGCACTGTGAGTGAAATTCTGTAAATCAATAAAGGAACACTTGTACTTTCATGTGTTCCCTTATTCGTTTCTATGAGTATGTTTTGGAACCGACAACAGACAGGAAGAGTACAAGCCTTGCCTTCTCTCACCATGTGATGAGTTTGTATAGAGCTTACTAGACCAACAAATATTCTCGTTTTATGTCTATTCAACAGATTGTTTCTATTCAAAAACATCAAATTTATGTTGTACTTAATATACTTCTGATCGTCTTTTACCTGAAGGAACGCTGTATATAACTAAACAGTGCAATGTTCTCTTTTATCGGTGGCACAAACAGTCCAACATGTCTTCAAAACAAAATTATCACATTTTCGGCAATTTATTACATTTGATGAGTAACCTAAAACTGCATTATTTTTTGGAGCAGTGCGGGTCGAACAAACAGTCCCACAATCATGTGGAAGCGCGAATGTCAAGGATAAATAAGATTCAGATAGGGTCTTCAGTTCTGCTATTACTTTACTTGAATGTGTAATGCATTTCCGTCATGTTTTAGCATTTCTGATAAATATAAATTATTATGGAAATTTGCTGCGAAGAATGTGGTTTGGTTTCCCGAAAGCAAGTAAGAAATTTGATTGTCGCAGTTTTGATCAATACTTGCTCCAATACAACAGTTTCAACGGCATGCAGTTGAGCATGGCGGAGTAATGCTTCGTGTTCGTTGTTCTCATATATATCGGTAAATTTATCGGTTAGACGTGATTGAACTGGGTGGGTTCATTTTTCTACGTAAAACAAAAAAGTGTACAGCATAAAATATTGCTATGTTTGCAATATATTTGGCACCACGTAAAGTGAAAGTGAGTACATTGGCAGTTTCGCATGACAACATTTCTAGCACAACATTTTTTAAAATAAATAAATATATAATATGTGACAAAGTCGGCAGTCAGACGGTTAAAGAGCTGAAAACTCTGACGTCATGATTCCTCCTCGATACTGGACTCTTATTTCTGGCCCAAACACTGAGTGCGGTAAACCCGTCCGCCATCACGCAATCATGACAAGTCTCCATCAAGTCATATATTGCACAAAGGAACAGAGGAAAAGTTGCTCTATGTTTTAGGTGATACATTGGTCACACATTGAGGATGACACTCGTCTCAGTATTGTTGTTATTAAGTAAACGTTATGTGTCTACATTTCAGAACTTTTGACCTTAGACTTAGGCTAGGAATGAAGGACAATGTAGCTCATTTGAGTTAGGTAAACTTCTGTTCGTGGCATTTAGAAGCTGGCATGGCGACGTCGTGAAAGACCAGGTATTTAGATAGTTGGTGTTCTACACCGAAACGTCTCATCTATTGCAATAAACAAGTTGTCAGTCCAAAAGATATGTTCTGAGTTAAGTAAGGTTTGAAATGAGCGTTTTGGTGACCAGAGACATTGAGTCAGACAGTGAGGTTTAATCTTGTTTTATCTCTCTTTTTATGTTAGGTGAAGTATGGCAGCTTCCGATCATCATTCCACAGTTTACTCATACTTTTTTCATTTGTTTTTAAAATGCTTTTCACATAATTCATAAATATCTCGAGGTAGTGATTCCACAATTTACACATATTTTAAGCAGGACAACAACACAGTCACTGGAAAACTTCAGTTGAATGTCATGGGATTCTTTCGTTAAATTACTGATTCATTGCTGTTCATATATATTACTTTATTTAATAGTACATAAGACTCAAAATCATTAACAAAGTAACCCATGAAGCTTTAACCAAACATTAACAGCAAAATAGCATCCTTGGGCATGCAGCTAGGTTTATTGTAGGTTCAGAAACAGTACACAAGGGACCAATACATCTGAGACACATTGAACTGCACGTCATTGATTTACGGAGAGTGCAATATGTTATGAATACATATCATGCCACTTCAAAGAGCAGGGTCAGTCCGACACGAAAAGATATTGTATAATCTAAAGTTGGTAAAATGGAAATTAAACAACAAATACTGAGATAAACATTCACAAGTGTGAATCATAACCATCGCTAACATGTGGCCAACAATCTACATATGCTGAACATAAACAAAAGGGATGCGACGCTATTTTGTCATGTAGACATGTGATGTAAGTCTAACAAGACTCTCACAAAGCAGTCTAGACAAGTGGTTGTCGCCAATTATGTTCATCACTCTCTCTGTTTCAAATCAATTTCAATTAGGCCATTGTGCTTAGTCATGTGTGCATAATTGTATCTTTTTGGGGAAAATAGTCAATACTTGGAAATATGAGAAAGTTAATGTTCGGACGGCCTAGCGATAACAGACGTTTGTCTACTTGTTCCCGTCAGAGGCTATATGTGTTTGACTGGATACAACCTTCCCTCCACATCTGGATTTGTATGTGGGTAAGTACACTGTCGTGAGCACTGCTGTGGCCTTCCAATTGAACCACAGTTTAATCTTTTTAAGAATTCATCAATTTTCATATGTATATCCTCTTATACCCCACGGGTTTTAGAATATCCGTATTTACCAAAGACTGGGATCCAAGCTCTCTGATCTGTCGTATTTCTGTGTGTACTAATTAACCTTAAAACTGATGAAATATGCTAGAGCTGGCCTGGGGTTAAGACATGATTTTTATAGATGCAGCTTCAATTAATCAGAATTGTGATTCGTAACATATCTTCCCCGAAGTAAAGCGTGATCTATATATCGGTGGATTATATTTGCAGTTCCGGATTTTCAATGACCCAGTGATTTGCCCGGTTGTAGACAGATGACTTGAATTTACATGTTTTGCATTAAACGCTATAAAATGATTAGCATATACGCTAGAGAAATATGTATTTGACAATGTAATATTATATAGTTGTTTACACATTGTTAGCATTGTTATGTTCACTGTTCATGTCAGTACAGCCGGGTACTCTCTAGTTGTCAGTCAGGAGATTGGCAGATACCAAACCTAAGTCACCGATAACAATGGAGAGCGTGGCAATTCGTTTGAGAGTTCTGCATATTTGCCATGGTTTCCTGAATCTTGTCAGTTACATTAGTGTCAAAGAGGGTACAGATGTCCATGTAAATAAATGATTTCATTGGTTAGGTTAATGGCTGTATACGGGTCTGTTCTAACGAATTCTTTAATTTTAATTTCCCATGACATACTCCGGATCGTACTGTGGGTGGGCCTTTGAGGTACAACCACAAGCAAAGTGTAGACAGTTCGTCATGTTCTAGGATGCCGTGTTCGTACCTCTGTTTGGCACCCGTTGTAGTAGTAGTAGTAGTAGTAGTAGTAGTAGTAGTAGTAGTAGTAGTAGTGTGAGGGGTCTGATTTGATGTACATGTGCGTACATGAATGGTTTGGAACAAAATGAACAAAAGAAGAGCGTGTCACGTTTTGTGTCATGGTGTACTGCATGACTTGTTTTGGTCCTGTCACCATGATGAAATATGATATTTGAAAACTGCTACATAAACAAGTACAGCAATAGCATTCTGGTATCCATCACTGGGAATAATGTCTGGTTTGTGATGTAATTACAGTTTGTCACGAACCATCTAACCGAATAAAAACATGCTGGCTCCCCCGTTGCTTCGGGGTGCATAATTATCAAAGGCGAATAAAGACCATGCATACCGATAGAGGGAAAATAGCAATTACCGCGATCAATAGCACAATAATTATATTCTGTTTCAACGTGGTCAGTTTCATATAAAAGTCTATTTTAACTATGCTATAATTTAGTTGTAACTGGAGCAACCACGTCAACAGAGAGTGAAAATTCCAAAATCGAAATAAAGCGGCGATGACGTACGTTTGACAAGCGCAAGAATCAGCCTACAATTCCTTTCATCCCGTGTGATCTTGAAGTTCAAATGACAGAAAAAAGACAAAACCATGTGTAAATGCCACATTTTCTTAATCGTAATTATTCAGATATTCTCCATATAAGATTCCAGATCCTAATTTAAAGCATGGTCTTTTTTCCAACAAGAGTATTTTTGTCAGATACTGTTTAATGATCGCATTTTTCTTCATCTTAACATGGCGGGTTGTCGAAGATTTTGTTACAACTTAAACTGTAAATGTCCGGGGAAAAAGGTGAATTCCCAATAGGAATTGGAATGTCCATGTACATCACTGTTTGACTGTCAGCACCGAGTAACAGCTGGTTAATAGGTTTGTGTTGTAGAGCGTTTAGGGTTTCATATCTGCAAATACTTTAGAGATATGTTGAGATGCAGTAGCTCCAATAACCTGGATCTTAGGTGTTAATTTTCATCGTTCCCATGCTTACTCATTCATTGCAATGTACCCCAGTTGGTATCCAGCCTTCAACATTTCCACAACACACGGAGCTATTACAGAAATCCAATTGCTACATTCTTGAATGACATCAAGCGCCTGTGAAAACACCGCCCAGTGATTGTACCCAGGATCATCTCAAATTATTGTCCGTGCTTGTTGAGAATCCTTGAGAATTGTTCCATCTTAACCCAACAACGAGCAACATATTTGAGGGTTTTGATTTAATTTCCTCAGCATCTTCACGGGAAAAGACTTGTCATTCTGATCGAACACTTCAGTGTCATAAGATTCCAAACGAGACTACCCTGTTGTGTTGAGTATGAAAACCCAATTTGAACGGCGTGTCTGCGTGCTTTTGGCGTCGTATCGGTCACGTCGTATCAATTACGTCTCTCCCTACCGTTGTTGCCTGTGCGCCAAAGTTTGGTCTGGCAATTGATTATCAATAATTTGTGCTGTGACGCGCCATGCACATGCTAGTGGTCACTTGACGGGAAACAGTTTTACTCAAACAAAACGGGACCATCTTTGCTTGAAATTCTAAATCAGCCCTCTCATTTGACCAAGTGTCCTTGGTTCTCAAGTCGATGGTAATTAAGTAAAGCCTCTGATTGACCGGCACCGAGTTCGAGTGCTTACGTGGAATTTCCGTCTTTGTATTGTTTGTGTAGACGCTGTATTGATGCCAATATGAAGACAATATGGCATGTCCGTGGACAAATATTGACAAGTGCTCAAATACTGGCCCTCTGCAGACTCTTCTAGTTATATAATCAGGTTCACAGTATTATGTGACGGTGGAGTAGCCAGATGGTTAATACTTTGGATCGTTACGCCGATCAACCGATATCTAGTCACCATGTGGTGACAGAATATGTTTTCCCTTCACGATCTTTGGCCTAACACTCTCACTATTTAAAGTCATGTGTATTTATTCCTTATTAGAGAATTTCCGCCTTTGCTTTAAATGTTCACAGTGTTGTGACCTGGTCAACATGTCACTTAGTGCATGGTTCACTTTCATCATAGTGCATGTATGCAAGATATACGAAAGTTGTCTTCGTTTACCAACCTTTCAAAATGGAAACTTCATAAGAGTTCCAGCTTGCTCTCTCGCACAACACCATAGCCACATCTTACCTCGCGTGTGCCATCCTACATACATCTCTGTTCCAACACAACACTACTGACATCTCTGTACCCACAAAACACTATTGACATCTCTGTTCCAACACAACAGTACTGACACCTCTGTTCCCACAGAGCACTACTGACATCTCTGTTTCACACAACACTACTGATATCGTTGTTCCCACACAACACCTGCTGAAATCGCTTT